>JAGFPH010000526.1:377469-399740 GCA_018207615.1 Philaenus spumarius
GATGGTAACTCAACTGGGTTCCATTTCACGTGTTGCTGGATTGCAAACAAAACAGGTGATGGTAACTCAACTGGGTTCCATTTCACGGGTTGCTGGATTGCAAAGAAAGCAGGTAGACATGTTTCTGTATAAAACATTCAGTCAGAAAACTGGTGCCCACAAACGTTTTCCTAAAGCTCAGTGTTGGAATAACAGCAGGAAACTTCGAAATCCTCAAAGTAAGCAAATTCACGTTTTGAACAACATGCTTTTTGGCACTTATTAAGTTTTCTTTACTCTAGGCCATCTTGTGGCGAATTTATTAGTCGAACTAATTGCAATAGCTCAAACTCAACTTGTGTTGTACCTTTGTACCTCCTATTCAGTTTTGTTATCAATTATTCTTTTCAAATAAAATAAGTTTTAGTTAAGTTAATTCATACAATAACCTCATTCAACACATTTCTAGTTGAGCTTGTACTGAATATTGGTTTCGCATTGAAACGTTATCTCGGTTTGAAATTTGTGATGCCCGATAGGAAACAACTATTTTGCGTTTCCACACAGTTTTTGCTTTATTTTTGGTTGCTTAGCTGGTTTTATTTCCTAAGCTGGTTAAAATCGTTAATAATGCATCTTTTAAGAATCGTGGAAGAAATAAACTTTTTGACCAAATAAATTTTACATTGTTAATCCGGTAAAATAAGTAGGCCTATATTTAATTTGATTGAAATGGTTGAACTTTGGATAAAATAGAATGAACAAATACATAACAGTAAGAATCGAATAACGAAACATACTTTGTATTTATTGAAATTTGAAAAAATAAACATTAATTTGTTTTATGTAGGCTAATTTATTACATTCCTACACAACTAACTAGGCTATGTTTTGAAGCCAAGGGAAAACTGAATTACTTTTATTTGATTATTTTTACTTAGTTCTAAACTGTTAACTAAGTTGATAGGCCTAATCTAAAGTCTCTTTCAAAACAATCATTGTTAGGCTGCTTAAATAATAAAAAACTCATTTAGTTTATTTCTCTCTTATCGTCTTCCACACACATTGCATCTACTATCTCTTGCCATGCTTTTATCGACAACGTTGCAGTTGGTTTGGCCCTTCAACCTTTTGTTCCAAATGAAATTTTTTATAAACACCTTGAAGCTTAAAATATATTATCTTTATCTGCTTCCATTTTATAAAAACAACAGTAATAAGATCGTCTACAGTCGAAAGGTAACATCAGCAAAATGACCAGCCGTACAAACCTGTACTTAAGCGGGAAAAAACAATAATACAGTAATTCATTGCGGTAAAAGAGAGTAGAAACGGGATTGGACTGGTTAAACCAAGTAAACACTATGACAGCCCCAATTAAGTTTCTACCACTATTTCTCCACAATTAATCCCCCCCCCCCCCACAAGCGGGAATTGGCGCACTTTGTACACGTACATTACACGCTCACCCACATAAATCAAACAACATGATTATTGATTAGATAAAGTAATGCGTCCTTTTAAGTTTGCTTATTGTATTCTCGATATCGTACTCCACATATTTGTGTATTATACTGTACCTGTAATTTGAACAGGTAAGTAAATTATGAGAAAACTACACTTTGCCTACTGAATAAATATAAATTAATGTAGGGCTATTACAGTATTAGCAGCAATTTAACGCAATGTAGATCTATAGTTTTCTGTTGGTGGGAAAAATAGCCACTGATATTTACAAATAACTTCAAATAAAATTAGGCTTGTAGATACTTCAAATATTAGGCTTGGCCGTTTGAAATAATTATTTATTCATTTCAAAATGTACCATAGTCAGTTGTATATTCAAACACTTTTAAACCGGTTTCTTAATGACATTTCCTTTTACAGCTGGTTTAATATTTGAGATAATTTGTATTTCTAATTTTAATATTAGGTTTTTGTTTAGGACTAGGATTAGGCCTAAGTATTTTTCATCTGTATTATAAATTCCGTCAACCGATACCGTAAACGTGATATGGCCTACTTTGATTTATACATTAAATTAATTATTACGATTCACCATCTTTTCTTTGTTGTTATGATTAATCCTAAAAGAAAATAATAAAATTTAATATTTGTATTATTACCGTATTTTAGACATTTCAATTCTGAAAACATACACAAATTATGTTGCTTTTAACCTGTATGTATAATTGGTTTAGAAACTCAATATTATTTAACATTGTTTTTTCACAATGCAAATAATTAATTGGTATAAGTCAGTATAATACCCTTACTCACATGAATTTGATTTAAATTTATATGATTACCTTGTTTTATAAAAACTAAATATTAATATTATACGGAAAATAAATGTTTTATAATTTTGTAGAAATTATTACTCTACAACTGATGTCATTGGTGTTTTTTGTTGATGTCAAAGGCGAAATCTCGGGGCTGGTTCCAATGGGTAATACTAATTTTGGCACTCTAGCACCAAATAGGCTAATTAGAATATACATTGAATTGTAGGAAAGGTAGGAAGTAATAACACACTTTGTACCACTCTGATAAAAATAATGGCCCTATACTAACGATCACGAATTAGGGGTCGGCTCTAGTAAAACAGAAAGCAACCTGCGACTCCAGTGTAGCGGCGGTAGGTTACGCGGACATTGCTCATCCTAAATCCATTTAAACCCCGCATTTGTTCAAATAGCGTTTAAAAAAAAAATAGCAAACTCTTGGGGACAAAATTCTTCATCCGAATGGCTTGGTAATTTTTCGCTATAATTAATAGTTACAACGTAAAAAACTATTTAAAATCACCCTATAGCGGCGGTAGGTTACACGGACATTGCTCAGCCTAAATCCATTTAAAACCCACAGTTGTTCAAATATCGTTTTTAAAAAAATACCAAACTCTTGGGGACGAAATTCTTTATGCGAATGGCTTGGTAGGTTTTCGCTATAATTAATAGTGACAACATACAAAAATATTAAAAATCAATGTTTTAAATTGTTAATAAATGTTAAACAAAATGTTTTTCTTAGTTTTGGAAAAACCATTTGCATGCATATTGACCATAGCTTTAAAATGACATATCGTTCATAATTATCCGATCAAAAATAAATAAAAAATTTGGATTTTTATTTAACATTGGTCTTATGGAGTGTCAGCCAACACGGCCGACCCTTAAGTACGTCTAGTAAGAGCCCGACTTTGACAAGTCACATTAATTTAGCCTTGCAAAGAAGCCACTTTTTAAAGCTACTCAAACCAATGAATACTTAAATGTTCATACAATACATTTAAGTATTCATTGCTCAAACTGTCTTAATTAGCGAATAAAATCGAATAGAAAATTAAGTTTTTTTCGTAAATTTGTCGCTTTAACGCAGCTAAGTTTGCTTATCGTGCGCCAGGGTAAAATTAATAAGAACGTCGAGTCGTTTCCTCAAGCTTGTGCTAGAGCAGATAGCCCCAGTCTTGCAGCTCTCAACACTGCCGATGGTGAAGCTGATCCTCTAGTGCTCTTTGTTTTAAATTAAGACCAAATGAAGACTAAAGAATAGATTGTGTTCTAAAAGGGGATCAGACAACTATAATTACCACTATTCGAAAATGATGGGAAAAAGTTCGGAGAAATAGACTTGTTTTGTGGTGGGAAGATTGACAGTTATAAATGTGTTTTTTTAATAGTATTTTCCTTGTGGTCTCGTAAATATGAATTCAGTTATATTGCGGTCTTGTGTGTATCGTTTTATCATTCATCACAAACTCTTAAAACCGCCGAGTTTTACATTCCGGTGGCTGTGGGGGGAGGGGGGGAAATGATTTTAATGTTTTATGAAAAAATATTTTAGAGAAACATATTGTTCACTCAGCTATCTCACCATATTTTGTGTAAATTATTTAGTTGAGCAAACGTCAAACGTTTTTCTATTGTAGTGGTCACAATTCATTTGTAGCTTATAACACGCTAGGAGTTTCGCGCCTAAATTCATAATAAAAACAGATATTTTTAAAGATAAAATTTGCTAAACGAAAAGGTGCTGAGTTTGAATTTTCGGAGAGGGAAATTTACGTTAGGACAATAGTTTTACAACTGTCATGCTTGGTTTATAACTTATAAGTTGTTTTGCTCGTAAATAAATGTTGGTAACGCAAACAATTTTATAAGATTCTTATGAACCAAACGTTATTACAAGTAATAAGAATTACAAATTATTTTTTGGTAATGGAGGGGTCGGAAGAGGAGAAAATGAAGGAAGTTAATACGGATTACAGTTAAAAAAGATATTGTTAACAATATTAATAACATATTCACATTAATACCAATAAAAAAAATTAATAAAAAAACATGCCCATCTATATTAAATATTTTTTGTCAAAATATTTACTGTCTCACGTTGTTTTAAATTGATAATATTGATTAGCTTTAAGTTGATAGGCCTACTTTAAGTTTTAGCTTATACCTTACACGTACTTTGATTTGAACTCCTAACATGTTTTAGTTTTGTTCTTTATTCAAATACACATAGCCCAGTCGGTGTAGGTTACAACTACCAGTAATTTGCAATACGGCTGATTTTTTTTTACAAGTACCTTAAAGTATGTAGATTAACATAGAAAAAGTTTACCAGTCCATCGATTTCCCAAAGTCGAAAAAAAATCGATTATTATTTGTTTTTCGATTATCCTTAATATTTCGAGCTGGGATGAAGATAAATAAAAATAAAAAATATCACCGTGTAGGGGAAGTATTTTTCAATAAAAAAGGTCATATGTACTTCTTTCCTCCGACCAATGGTTTGTCTGGAAAAAAATCGATAATGCAGGTACGGCATGTATTTTGCAGCAGTTGAAATCACTAAAAGTTGAAATCTCGTTCATATATGAAGCGTTGGCTCATTCCAAATTGGCTGAATTTTAATATATCGAATTAAAACTTGACATAGGAGTTAAAATATATATTTTAAATATTTATGCTGAATCTCAGCTTGTTATCTTGAAAATGACCCGATCTAGAACCACTTAACTTATCAATGGGTTTCTCGATTTTAGGAGTACCGGACCCACGAACTCATTTTAAGTTTTTAATATGCATATATTTGTTTTTAATAGTTTATTTGCTTAAAGTATTTACTTTACTCGTACTAGTTAGACTAAAATGAAGACGGTAGTAACGTAGCTCAGCTGTTTTGCGAGACCCATCTGTAACCAACTTAGATGATCGCACCAACCACTGCTCTTCGCCGCCTCCTCAATTATTAACAATAACAATGTCTATAAACGCAAGAACTATATTATTCACATTTTAGCGACTTAATTTTAATATGTAGGGTAGTGGCGTAACAATAGGGTGGCAGTACGGGCAAAATGCCACGAGCCCCCAGCCGGAAGGGGAACCGGAGTTTTGCCTACGGTTGTCAGGTAGATGGGGGGGATGCCGTCGGCAACCTCTTGGTGCGGAGATTTGCCTACGGTGGGGGCGGGAGAAAGAGAGTGTGAGGGAGGGAGAGAGACACCGTTTCTTGTAGTGATTATTAAAGAGCATCCACCTTTCTCGTAATTATAAGGCCTCGGCCACGATACGAGCGGTGAGCGGTGAGCGGTGGGCGGCGGGCGGCAGTAGCAAAATTCCTGAGCGGCGGATGTGGCCACGATACAAGCGGCAACTTTCTCACACTCGTCCGTACATATGCTTTATATAGAGATTTTGTTATCATTGACTAGTTTATTATTATTTTCTTGTGAAAATTAACTAAACTATTATTTTTTTTACTAATACACAATGCTTCTTTACACTTCATGACACAAGACAGAACATGAGTCTAAAGTCTAAACTACCTCTAACCATCAGTCACAATGTCCTATATATATAGGACGATACTTTAATACAATTTATATAATACATATTACATTTTGTATGATTTCTAAACTAAATGGTTGTAAAAAACTCTATTGTGTAAACAAATATTTAGGTTAGATGTAGTAGGTAATAGTTCAGATATAAAATTGTGAAATTGACAGGATTTAAAAAGTTTCATTTTCTAAAAAACTGTAATTTGGCATAACACGTGTTTTGTTATTACTCTTGTTGTTAATATTTCATAATGTTAAAACTTTAGTTTGGTATCTTAAGAATGCAACCTTGGATATTTAATAAGATATGTATATAAAAAATGTTATTTGTATCGTCCTAGATATAGGACAAGGTGACTGAAAGAGTTAAGGGAAATATTAGTAATTATTGTATAATTTCTTATTATTTATTAGAAAATTATTACCGTACTTAATTAATTAATAAAATAATTTTGAGCCATACAATTCGTTGAACTGTTTTATTGTTTTGTAAAATAAATAAAAACACTTTTAATTGAATTTACTCTCATACAATAAAATGTATATTGCAAGAGTAATAAATAACTAATGAGCTTGACTTGTGAGAAAGTAACTTAGATAAAATAAAACCTGAACACAAAATCTCACAATAAATACGTTTACTAACCTCAAACGCGTTTCAACGACAATGTCGCCATCCTCAGTGATGCACGGGCTACAGTAACCAAACTATAACAATAACAGTATAACTATAACAGTTAGTTATAGTTTGGTTACTGTAGCCCATGCATCACTGAGGATGGCGACATTGTCGTTGAAACGCGTTTGAGGTTAGTAAACGTATTTATTGTGAGATTTTGTGTTCAGGTTTTATTTTATCTAAATTGCAAGAGTACATAACAGCACTATATTGAGCCAGGTAGGCCTATTTCAACTTAGAGAAAATTATACGTATTTACCTGATAAGTTTACGGAAGCACCAACTTCCCATAACTTTCTGGTTAACGTGGAGTTTTTAAAATCATTGTGGCGATCATTCCACAAACACGGCCTCGATTGCACCTCACTGATAAGAATTTCACTATCACCATCGGTAAGTTTTGTTTCTTTTAGGCCTTTACGTGCAATCAAATAACCAGTCGCACTAACGTGAGAAGCGTCGTCCGCATCCTGCATCTCAGACATCTTGAGGTAGACTGAACAAATGGGCCACATACAAACTGCCCCACTTTTTTTGGGTCATTTCTAATATACAAACTGCCCTACAAGGTCCAGGTATAAAAACAAGGTACAGGCCGGGGTGTCGGCGACATAAAAACTGTCCTACTTTTCTACCTGATACAGGTACGGGATATTTCCCTCCGAATTCCCTCATATCAATAAATAGTTTATCGCATATATTATTTCTCAAGACTATTTTTTTGTCGGTACGCCATAACTTCCTTAATACATCATCAAATTACATGAATGATGCATCATTTTAAAGCTTTCCTTAACCACTACACGGGAAAAATAGACAAACAGCTTAAAATTCATGTTTTAATAACAAAAATTGATTTAAAAAACTTTTATATTATACTCTGTATGTTCCTAATGAAAGGCGCCATCTACTAACCATCTGTTTAACTAGCATGACAGCTGTTAGATTGTTTACACTGTAAGATTGTATAGGGAAACTGTTATTTATAAACCAATGTAAATAAATAAACTTAATTAACTGAATTAAATCAACGTGTTAAATCAGGTAAATGTAGGCCTACTCCGAACTTGCGAAATACTCGCACGGGTCAGCTAGTATTAGATAATAACTAGTAGACACACTTCGTTTGCATACATTGTTTAGACATACAAAATAATACAGATAATTTATGAACCAAGTTGAAACAGCCAGTATATTCGTGTATTTATTTATCTGTTATTCTTATCTAATAGGAACCGTTGCGTGCTTACACGCACTTATCTTATAGTAACAGTTGCGTGCTTACGCGCCCTTATCTAATAGTACCCGTTGCGTGCTTACACACACTTATCTAATAGTAACCGTTGCGTTCTTACGAGCACTTATCTAATAGTAACCGTTGCGTGTATTCGTGTATTTATTTATCTGTTATTCTTATCTAATATTTAACCTAACCTAACATTACCTAACCTTACCTAACCTAACCTAACCTAACGTAACCTAACCTATTATATAAGCACGCAACGGTTCCTATTAGATAAGAATAACAGATAAATAAATACACGAATATACTGGCTGTTTCAACTTGGTTCATAAATTATCTGTATTATTTTGTATGTCGAAACAATCTATGCAAACGAAGTGGGTCTACTAGTTATTATCTAATTTAAACTATTTATTTATTGGTATGAAGGAATTCGGAGGGAAATATCCCGTACCTGTGTCAGGTAGAAAGTAGGGCAGTTTGTATGTCGCCGACACCCCGGCCTGTACCTTGTTCTTATACCTGGACCTTGTAGGGCAGTTTGTATATTAGAAATGACCCAAAAAAGTGGGGCAGTTTGTACGTAGCCGAACAAATGAACAGGCGAGGTGAGTGAGATAGCAAACACCCTCATCTCTTTATCTCTTCCATCGATAACAAACAATAATTTCGAGACTGGATCATGTTATCCCTTCACTTAAGATCTCCTGACAGTCATTCAGTCAGTTTACGGCATCACTTGTTCAAAATCACAATGTAGGACTACTATATCTTTAACAGTAGACTTTTTGTCCAGAAATTCAGGTGTAATACGGGTAGAGAGTATTTAAAAATATAATTATACTTCCTGTGAAAATAACAATGTTAAACAGTCCCACAACAGAAAGGTTAAATCCTTTATGAGGTTTAAAAAATAAATAAACTCTTGAACAGAATGCCAAATTCCAAAATTACAACCGCACAATTTAGAATATTTTTTGTTTACAGTCGAATTTTCTTGAAATTTGGATTTTAACATAAATTCAGGTGTAACCCGGGGAAGGAGTAATTTTAAAATATTATGCTTCCTGTGAAAATAACAATGGTAAGAAGTCCCATAACAGAAAGTTTTAATCCATTGGTGTTGTTTATTCCATAATTCATGGTGTTTAAAGAATAAATAAATCCTTGAACCGAATACCAAATTCCGAAAGTAGGCCTATACTCGCAAAAATTAGCAACTTTTTTGTTTACCGTCGGATTTTCTTGAAATTTTGTATATAAGTGGTAGTTAGTATGCCATGAACGTATACGTATCAAAAATACTTAATTTTGCCTTTTTAACCAATGTCATATGTTTGTTGAAAGTAAAGAAACCCATGAGCGTCGGGCGGCAGTCGAAAAATTATCTAACTGATTTGATCATGAGCGGCACTCTGGAGCGAGAGTTAGGTCAACGCACATCCGCCGCTTGTATCGTAGCCACCCAACCGTGTTTAACAAGGAAACTCCATCAGTTAGATAATTTTTGTGTGCCGCTTGCACCTGCTACTGCCGCCCGCCGCCCACCGCTCACCGCTCACCGCTCGTATCGTGGCCGAGGCCTAATACGACGAAATATTATAATTATACAAATATTATAATCATACTGTTATCGGCAAAATACTGTGACTAAACAGTTTAGGTAAGTCCTCTAGTTTTTTTTTTTATTCTAATTATATAAAGTGATAATACGACGAAATATTATAATTATACAAATATTATAATCATACTGTTATCGGCAAAATACTGTGACTAAACAGTTTAGGTAAGTCCTCTAGTTTTTTTTAATTCTAATTATATAAAGTGATAATACGACGAAATATTATAATTATACAAATATTGTAATCATACTGTTATCGGCAAAATACTGTGAATAAACAGTTTAGGTAAGTCCTCTAGTTTTTTTTTTATTCTAATTATATAAAGTGATAATACGACGAAATATTATAATTATACAAATATTATAATCATACTGTTATCGGCAAAATACTGTGACTAAACAGTTTAGGTAAGTCCTCTAGTTTTTTTTAATTCTAATTATATAAAGTGATAATACGACGAAATATTATAATTATACAAATATTATAATAATACTGTTATCGGCAAAATACTGTGACTAAACAGTTTAGGTAAGTCCTCTAGTTTTTTTTAATTCTAATTATATAAAGTGATAATACGGTACCTGTAAAGTGATAATTTTTGTACCTGGCAGAATTCTTTCTTTTATAATCGCTAGAAGAGTCTCTTTGTCTCTCTTCTCTACAGGAATCTCTCTCTCTCCCCCTCCCCCTCTCGCGCCCACCCCCAACCGTAGGCAAAACTCCGCAGTATGAGGAATTCGCGGATGGGACCCTTTCTACCTGATACCCGTAGGCAAAACTCTTACACTCAGCCGGAAGGGGCCGCCGGCCCGAGAGGGCCGTGACCACAGGAGGATCCTAACATTTATTATTACAACAGTTAGCAAAGTTTATTAGTTTTATCTTTAATTATTTTAAGTTACCTACGTGCATACACAAGTTAAACAAAAAAATGTAGGTCTATACAAATTTCAATGCATTTGTTGGAAAAGATGTCACCCAGTCAGTTTTAGAACGTATGCGGTAGGTAATAAAATCCTCGCCACTTTTATAAGCAGCGCTGTAGCTGGAAGAAATGAAGTTTTCTTGCAAGTTCATATTTCACCGCAAGACTTCTGTTGTAGCGCGGGCTCTCGGGGAATGTTTTGTAAGTAGTATAAGAAAGACTCCACGCATACTTCATTTGATTGTTGTAAGAATTGGTTGTTTGTGTTTGAGGCACATTTAATTATTTAAAGCCATCGATCATTCAAATGCCTCAAAGCGCTTGCAAGTCTGCCTGGGAGACCTTGAAAAGTATCGAAATGAATTTGGAGATTTAGAAACGCAAGCAAATATTATAGACAATAAACGGTATCAGTTAACTGACACAAACTTTCTCCCAACTTACTTTAGTCAAAATAATATTGTTTTTAATCATTTTATTTATTACTTTTTAGAACAAAACAAAAAAATAATATTCTACCTACGTCAATCGTATAAAAAAGTTATTGTCCCAGGCGGGATTCGATCGCGCGACCTTTGAATTACTTGCCGTGCTCGCTACCATTGTGCTACCCCGTGCGGACGTCGCCGCGATGCTAGATTGACAACATAAACTTGTTTATTTTTTAACACTTCCCCATAATTATAAAACGCCGAAGTTTTGATAAAAGCGGGTGGTGTCATTTTGTTTGACATCTTAAGCACTATAAATATGAAAATTTGATCAAAATCGTTAGAGCCGTGTTTGAGAAATTTGCATTTTTGTCGTTTTTTATGGGTTTTTAGGGGTAAATTGCCCTTAAAAATTCCAAAAAATGAAAAAAATGCCTGGAGATATTAGGGTTTAGTACCTACATACCAAATTTCATGAAAATCGGACCAATAGTGTCCTCTCTGGTCGTGTATACATACTGACAGACTGACAGACAGACACCACGTTAAAAACACTTTTTTGGGTTCAGGGAGCACCAAAACAAAAAATTCCACTAAAAATATTTTTGGGTTCAGGGAGCACCAACACAGATAATTGCACTAAACATTTTTTGGGGGTTCTGGGAGCACCAAAACAGATAATTCAACTGAAAATTCAAATTCGAACATTTTTACGAAAACAATACTTTCTCCATATACTACGTATAGGGTGGAGAAAGTAAAAATGTCTATAAACCCTGAATTTCCTAAAACTCGTCAGAGGAAGGTGAAACGTAATTTTCATGAAATTTGCGAGGATGAACGTCTCCAAGATCCAGAAAGCTTGGAATGAACATGTGGATTAGACATCATCATTAACAACAGAACTGAGATCCCGTTTTCTTGGAATGAATGAAATTGTTTCAAACTTCAGTGTATTGAAAATTTTAAATGATACCGATTTATAGGAAAAGGCTTTTAGTAATCGTCGATTTATATAAAAAAGACATATCTACCTCGTTTGCCAAGAAAATTCTCAGTTTTCGATCCGCTCTTAGACACCAATTAGAAACGTCATCTTCTATAGAAGAACTTGCTGATTTATTAATCATAAAGAATCATTTTATTTCTTGAAGCTTTCCTGAAGCGTGCACTGCATTTCTGTTGTTTTTAACCATTCCTGTGACTACCTCTAGTGCCGTGTGATATTTTTTTCAAAATTGAAATTGATCAAAACTTGTTTAAGAAATTCGATGGGACAAGAAAGGTTACGTAACGCAGCTATTCTATCCATCGAACATTCCATGGCCAAAAATTTGAACTTTGTTGATGTCATTAACACTTTTGCTGAGCAGAAAGCCCGATAAAAGGAATTTTAATAATAAACATTTTGTACTGAAACAAAAATTGTGATTTCAGTTCAGTGCGCTCTTTAAATTAAACGTTACTAGAAAAGCAACTAATTATAATAGCGTTTTATTTACCTACTTTACGTAGTGGTTCATTATCAAATAAAAAATAACGTTGGTTGAAGTTCTTTATATTGGGTGGGAGAGGGCCCCATCCGATTCATTTGCCACGGGCCTCAAACGGTAGCCTATAGCATTGAAGAAACAATATAGTGTTGTTTCTTCAATGCCTATAGTTACGCCACTGATGTAGGGCTAAAAAAACTGACTGTCAAGCAAATAATGCTATTTACAATTCGATTTTATAAGATTAGCCTTTCATTACAATTTGTTATTGTTGTACGCCTACAATAATGTTTTCCGTAACTATTGTACTTTTTATTTTGTTATTTAGTAAAAAAACAGGCCTAAAGTGAAAAGATTTTTCATTAAAACAAGTAGTACTCTAATATTTTACCCAAATTTAATGTACGAATTGTAATGATTAATAATACGCCAGCGTGTATTAAAGAAAGCCATCAAATTAAATTATACTTTCGTCTTTGATTTCAATAGGTATATTTAGAACTTTTACGGTTAAATTTTGATAAAAATCTAATATCTTTACCGCAACGTGTATATTTTAAAATTATTGTAATATGCAAATTTTGTTAAACATAATTGTAAAAGTTTGCAGATTCATTAACGCGAATTCATACAGGTGTGGTTTTTAGGTCGAGGTAACTTTTACGCAATATTAAAGCTGTTTTACATATTTTATTACCGTTTATTGTTGCGTAAGCCTAAACAAACAAGCAGTATGTTTGAATATAATTAAAATAAATCGTCTTCTTTTTTTTTATCTAATTTGTTTACTGGTTTTGTAATTTTATGAGTCAGGTTTAAATGCAAGTTTTGAAATGAAAGTTGGGCTTTAATTTATCACAAGCAGCGTATATAAAACATCAAGAGTTAACTATATAGGCCTAAACGGTTTAAAAAGTAAAAATATAAATCCGTTGTTTTAAAAACTGCACAAGCCTAGCAAGCAATATAAAGCCCGACGACAAAATTCAATGAACTTTCGCATTGATTTGGATATTTTTATTTATTGTAGTCCATCAGGTCTTTTATAATTTGTACTGGGTAGTGGCGTAGCGCAGTGGTTAACGCGTTAGTCCAAGTTTGCTACATAGACCAGTCGGTAGGGGTAAATTTAGACCAAAAGTTCCAGTAATTTACAATACGGCTGATTTTTTTTGTAAGTACATTAAAGTATGTAGATTAACAAAATAAAAAGTTTACAAGTCTATCGATTTCCCAAGGTAAAAAAAAAATCGATTATCATTGTTTTTTCGATTATCCTGAATATTTCGAGCTGGGATGAAGATAGAGGAAAATAAAAATACCACCGTGTAGGGGAGATATTTTTCAACAAAAAAGGTCATATATAATTATTTTGTCCGAGCAATGGTTTGTCTGGAAAAAATTCGATAATGCAGGTATGTATTTTGCAGCAGTGGAAATCACTAAAAGGGGACATCTTATTCATATATGAAGCGTTGGCTCATTCTAAATTGGCCGAATTTTAATATATCGAATTGAAACTTGACGTAGGAGTTAAAATATATATTTTAAACATTTATGCTGAGTCTCAGCTTGTTATCTTGAAAATTACCCGATCTAGGAGTCGATTTCCATTATCGATTTTAGGAGTACCGGACCCAAGAACTAATTTCAATCTATTCCAGTTTCGTCAATTTTTGGAATATCAACACCAAATTTGTTTTACAAGTTCAGTACACCAGTATAAATATTCTTAGTAAGTATGAACGATTTTTTTCATGTTATTTTTTTAAAACGAGGCGCTTGAAAATAGTCTTCTGTTTTACCTATCTCGTTTTATTAACTATAACACTTTTGGATTCAACGACTCCATTTTCGACATTTTTGAACATATCGATTTAATAATTTTTACAGAAGTTAAAAACACAATTGTTTTTCGCTATACTTATTTATTTAAAAAAACTATATTTAAAAAAATGACTAATCTGCAGCCGATTAACTCAAGCGTTTTGATAAAAAATTATACTTTTTTTTAAGTTACTTGTGGTTTGAAAAGTAAATAATAAAAAAGGTTTATACTCCTTGATTTTGTTTGAATGTATATATTTAACTTGTAAAAAAACTTTCAGGTTGATATTTTGAAAATTTTCTAAACTGGAGCTGTTTAAAATGAATTGGTGGGTCCGGTACTCCTAAAATCGAGAAACCCATTGATAAGTCAAGTGGCTCTAGATCGGGTCATTTTCAAGATAACAAGCTGAGACTCAGCATAAATGTTTAAAGTATATATTTTAACTCCTATGTCAAGTTTCAATTCGGTATATTAAAATTCGGCCAATTTAGAATGAGCCAACGCTTCATATATGAATGAGATTTCAACTTTTAGTGATTTCAACTGCTGCAAAATACATACCTGCATTATCGAATTTTTTCCAGACAAACCATTGCTCGACGAAATAAATACGTATGACCTTTTTGTTGAAAAATACCTCCCCTACACGGTGGTATTTTTTATTTTTCTCTATCTTCATCCCAGCTCGAAATATTAAGGATAATCGAAAAAAAATGATAATCGATTTTTTTTCGACTTTGTGAAATCGATAGATTGGTAAATTTTGTTTTATGTTGATCTACATACTTTAAGGTATTTATAAAAAAAAAAAATCAGCCGTATTGCAAATTACTGGTAGGCCCCTAGTTGTAACCTATACCGACTGGGCTAACAGTTAACAGTTGTTGGAACTTCCAAGAAATTTTGGGCAGACTTACAGTTTGGACGCTGTATTACATTTGCCCTGTGTTGGATGGTTTTGACAGTTTTACAATTACATAAGAAACTAAACTGGTTCCAAAAATATACTGTTGTTGCTTTATTATTTTATTATATTTATTACATTATAATCTGGATATGATTTATTTTTATTATCTTGACTTGACTTCTTTTCTGTAATTTTCTCAACCTCGAGATCAGTCTCAACATAAATTCTCCCTTGCCTTCATTAGTCTAATAGGCATAATGTAAATACGTTAAGAAAAAACCTACGGACTAGAGCTCTCGTGTTTCATTTACCACAGTATTTTGCCCTATTGCAAAGCCATTTACTAGGATTGTCAAACTGTCATAAACTATAGATGTTAAAAGTAAATCAATTTGCGCTCGATTCTTTATTGATAAATAATAATAACATTGAAAATCCCGTTCAACAGTAGTACTTATTGTCTTATTACTATCCAAATAGAAAACTTAAAATTTGTATATTTCCATTTTTCTTGATTTGTTTTTTGTTCAGTATTTTTTAGTCGAATTTTTCATTTGGTTTTAATAATCCCGTCTTCTGTGACCTTTTAGAAAAGGTTTGTAAAATGTTTTGCCTGATTTTACGATTTTTTAAACAAAAATTGTAAAACGCTGTTAAAAGCGGATATTTTAATTCGATTAGGCCTACCTAACTTTAGGGATAATACGAAAGAGTGGTAAACATCTAGTTTTGTTTTTGTGCCATTAAACGCGTCAAATTTTTCATCTGCTGCTATTTAACGTAATTGTAAAAATATCCACCGTTTTGTGATATTTTGTATCAGAACAAAATTTAATCAAATGTAGTATTTCTTATCAAAAACAAAATAAAATTATCACAATTTATAATTTTCACAACCTTCCATTACTTAAACACGTTTTTATCATGTCTTAGGCCTTCTCAATATCGTTGATCTATATAGGCCTAATGAACTTTGAGGGTCAAGGGTATGCCCGAGGTGCCTTTTTATATCTAATCAAATGTTTTGTTTTTACAGACATTTTTTTAACCCTAGATAGACCTCTACACTTTGGAACCTTTAAAGTTAAGTTGCTTATGCAAGGTACTTTATCATGGGCTAATTCGTATATAAGCAGTAATACAGATTTTTGCAAATGCAATCTTTTTTCATTTAAATACAGTGCAATGCTTATTTTGACGTGTGTTTTAAAACCTCCATAAAAGTAAAAAAGTTAGAATGTTTAAGTTATAAAATAATTTGTATTTCTCTTTACTTATCTGAATGCGTGATCTTGTCAACTTTACATTTTCTTCAACATTTTATAGCTCCAAAACACTACATAGATTAGTTTCGTATAGGTGTGGTTATCATTACGTTATTATTATTTTTCATACGTTTATGGAAAATACCAGGAATTTTCAGTGCGCAAAAAATATTTTCAAATAATACCTATCTATATTCATGGTTTTCCTCCCCGTATGTTTTAATAGGGCGGACGATATTCCTTTCTTCTCACTTTTCCGTTTAAAGAAAACAAAATATATATGTTTTCTAGGTTACTATAGGTTATTATGAATGAGGGCTGCTGCTAACGAAGTTAGGGCGATTAAATAACAATTGCAATTCGCTAATGAACGTATTCAAAGCCTATTTTTGTTCACAGAAATATTAACATATATTTACAGTAAAAACAGTATATCTCTACTATGGGATTTTTACAAACAAATTAAAAATAAGTAATTATATAATTGGATTTGTCATTTTGGTTCCCAAACAAATATTTACATACTACTAGTAGGCCTATTATATATTTTTATAAAATAATTAATAAAAAGTTTAAAATATGGGGCATTTTCGACTTTATTATTTTACCGACTCAAAACTATATATGATTAAAATGGGCCCTTTTCTGGGATTAATACGTGTTTTGTTTTTAACACTAGTACCTGGAGACCGAACTAAAGCTCGATTATAAGCAGGGCTATGATTTCAATAATAAATATTGGATTATTGAGTTTTGAGGTTAGGCCTATAACATTAAACAACTAAATAAAGGGTATATACAACATTAGGCTTACCTGTAATAAAAATACAGTTTAAAGGATTAACCACAATCTCAACGCTATGCCTCAGAAATAAGTCAGGCCTAAATTAAAGTATTATTTCAATATCGATTTATTCCTAGGGCCTAGTTCGCTTACGTCGATAACTACTATTATTGCAAATTTCAGTGAACATCGTTTAGGTTAGGCCTATAACATTAAACAACTAAATAAAGGGTATGTTTATTATGTATTCGTTGCCATGTTAACTATAAATAGATACAACATTAGGCTTACCTCTAATAAAATATACAGTTTAAAAGAAAGCGGATGATTATTGTAATGGCATTGAAAACATTTGCATCAGCTGTGCTTTGTATTGTTTAAAATGGACAAATTTCACTTTTTAATTTAATAAAAAGACGTAGAAAACGAATTTTCCCAGACTGGTGACCATTTCCAATCGATTTCTCGTGGTAAAAAGCCTAATATAAAATCAAAAAATAAAAAATCCTTAGACGGAGATTCCAGATCCATTTAGCAGACAAACAATTATCTCTCGCTTTAGAAGATAAGATTTGAAAAATGCATCTAAATTTCAAGAAGTCTTTAATTTTTGTATGTCCGTAATTTCAATGTAAAGGGATTTTATTAAATTTGACTTAGCCTACACGTGTTATTTGGTTAACAAATAACAAAGTTTAACTGTTTCATAAACAAATTAGGTTCTAATGGATGACGTGGTGACCACAAGTTTTTATAGAATTACACTAACTTTCTTTTTTCCTGTATCTCGTATAATGAAATTAGACACTTCACTGATCACGGGAAATCAATTACAGTATAAATAATCTATAAAAAATTACCAAACCAAGAGTCACTTATGGGATTTAACATAGAGAATCGCCAGCCATTTTTATCACACGATCTAACAGGGTTGCCAAATTTGCTTGGACTAGAATGTATTGAAGTAAGCAGTGCTACTTACCTGTATAATATATAATAATATGTTTAGAAATTAAAAAAACTGTTTAGTAAATTAAGAAGTGTTATTTATTATTATGCTTCATACTAGAAACATACTGAGACTAGAGACTGTTAAGTTAGAACTTCAGGCTATTTTTTAACTTCCCGCTACCAATAAAGGGAAGTTATTGATTTCGGTCCGATTTTCGAAAGTCGAGTTTTCATTAAATCTCCACGTTTTGAGGTCCCAGGAAGCCATTCTGACTATTCCCGCCGAGATGTCCGACCGTGTGTGTGTGTGTGTAAATAAATTTTTGTCGTACAGTTTCTCAAAAACGAATCAACCGATTGAATTCTACGACATGTCATTCGAAAGGGTGTATCAAAACTTAGATCTGATTAGATTTGAGAGTTAATCCATCTAGCCAATCCGAAGAAAATTAAAAAAATAACCTAAATTTTTTTGGAATTTTTATGTTTTTTTAAAATAACTTTAAAGCGTGCGAAAAATTATAATAAAACCATGTATACATTTTTTGTGCTTAAAAAACTGCGTCGACTGCTTTTTTGAAAATGAAAATCGGACGACGCATTCAAAAGTTATCGTTGTTTAAAAATTCACAAATTTTTGTTTTTTGGTATTTTTTTTAACATATCTTCCAGATTTCTCAAACAATCAATATAAACCTGTACATTTTCTTTTTGTGCTTTAAAAACTGCGTAGAATTCTTTAAAAAAAATGAAAATCGAACAACGCATTCAAAAGTTATCGTTGTTTAAAAATTAACAAATTTTCGTTTTTTGGTATTTTAACAAATAAACTCATTTTTAAGCGTTTAAAATTCAAACTAAGCGGGAAGTTCTAGAGTTGGCCTGCGCGGTCAACCAATTTCCAGATTTTTTTATATAATAATGCCCAAGTTATGTTTAGAAATTAAAAACCTTTTTTTAAACTTAGCAGTGTTACAAATTTATATATGTTTACATACTAGAAACATATTGAGACTTGAGAGTGCAGGACTTCAGGCATTTTTAAATCAACGTTCTATCCCATCCCATTATTTGATAGCATTTAATGAAATTTCATACGGTTTATTGTTATTGTTTTAAAACTAAACGTCTTGGACAATTATTTAGCAAGTTCACGAAGGGTTTCGTGATTTCTTTATTAATTTTGTTTAGTCAACTTACTGTTTATCTTTTATAGTGTAAATTAAATGATTTTATTCTTTTACTTAGTGTTAGGCTATAGTATAAAAATGACTAAAGTTAGCCTCTATATTTCGAGTTCTATTTCTCTCGTATTTTCTTTAATATTTATTTCCCGCTGATATTTTTGGTGTTTTTACAGTCGGTTTAGGGTTTTATTTCATAATATGAAACAAATTTAAAAAAATCTCTGGTCACCACGTCCTCCATTTTTACAGAAAATTTAATTCAGCATCCTATTATACTTGAAACCTGTTATAATGGCTATCAGATTCATTAAAATATGTTTCAATTATAGCTTAAATAAATATTCGATTCTTAATTTATATCAGAGATCAATATAAACCTTTCTAAACTTGACTGTGCAAGTCGTATTTCACTTGCAATGCGGACAATTCATACAACACTAAATAGCTCCTTAAATAATAGAAATAAAACTCTTCATTGATTTAATAATGTTAAGAGCAAAACGTAGCCCACTAGCCCCTCAAAAGGAAACATTTTTTTAAATCATATTTTTGAATTAGTTAAACATTGAAGAAAAACGTTTTCGCAAAGGTGGTATATCCCTTAATTTAATTACTTTGTAAATTAATAATAGTAATACAAAAATATTTGTTTGCTTTCTTCTAAGTACACAGTAGAATGACAGTATAAATAATATAACTATTGATGTTTTAGTCATATTTTGTGTCAATCCATGGTGTCAACTGTCTTAATAATTTATTGTTGGTTTTATTACATCCGTGATACTTTCAAAATAACGATCACGCTATGGCGACTCCAGCATGCATTCTTATCGTCATTTGATAACTTGTAGGTAGGTCTACACGTCGCGGCAATCACTTCCTCATTTAGCAATGACATGGTTATAATTTCAAACTTTATCTTTCATGCATTTATTGCATGCGTATATAGGCCAACAGTGAATTTAATTTAAGTTATACCCTAAACGCTCATTGATATATCATTAAAATAATCAAAAAGCGTGAATAGATGATTGGTTAGTTTTTGTAATCGAAAGTTATATAACAAACCCGTTTATGTGGACGAATTATTTTCTTATACCAAAGATAAACGATATTCACAAGCTGCTTGACACATTGGGCAAATAATCCACGCAAAAGTAGACGATACCTCCCCCCCCCCATCCTTACCGTAGATCTGACAGCGTAAACTCGCAGGTTACTGCACAAGTGAAAGGTGCTTGATTGGTGGTATAAACCTTTGACTCTATGGATAGATATTTTCTTTGTGCTTGTACTTACTACTCTGGTACTACACTTCTCAGTACATACACATACATACAATTTAAAATTGGTTTTCCGATTTTTAAAAAAATACTTTGCGGAAAAAATAATACGTTTAAAATGGGTATAACATTACAGGTCTACGAGCAATAATGGAGCTCAGATCTACAAGCTACTACTTGTAAATGACAACTGCTTATTCAGAAATTTGTGTTGAGTTTATTGAAGTTTGACGTGGCACATAAAAAAAACCATTCAACGAAGTTTTTCGGTTACCGGTTTTTCATTTAAACCTATAAAGGACTCGTTTTTACTGAAAATAACGAAATGTTTATATAAAAAGTGATTACCGATGGTTGTAGTCTGACCTCGCTTCGGGCAGGACAAGATCTTCGATTCCAGATCTAGAAAAACAATCAGGTGTTAAATGTTACGTCACTTGAATGTTGATGGCTTTATACAGCCTTGATATTAATGAAAAGAAATTGGGCCATTTCCCCTGATAAGTATTTTAAATTCCCACTCGTTAAAACTCCATTAACAGAAATTACAGTACCGATTCATGTACGTTGTTAGTGTTATTTGGTTATAATTTAATCCATATAAGATATCAAATTCTAAATGTCTAATGGTATCCTTATGGATTTAGATTCCTTCCCATTATTGGTGACGTACTCTTAAAAGTCTCAAAAACCGTGACAGTTTTTGCAACAAAATTGTAGGAGTAAAACAAGACTTTCTCTAATTCCACAAATTCAAGAGTTTGATGATTTTTGTTATAAAATCAAATGACACAGTTGTGGTAGGCTAACGCTTGAAATCAATGAAATGCATTTCAGTCGTCAATCAAATATTTAAACTTTTGCATTTAAAAATAATTATTTAGGTTTAATTTTAACCGAAAAGAAATTAGGATTCTGAATTATTTTGTCGTGATTCACACTTCTTCAAACTTATTTTTTATTGCCTAGAAGTTTAATGTTAGAATCGACGAGACTAGGAACCACATCCTCATTAGTAACGTTTAATATGCTTTCATTTTCATTTTTACTTTCTCCCCCTATACCATAGTATATGGAGAAAGTATTGTATTCGTCAAAATTTTCGAGTTTGAGTTTTTGGTGGAAATATCCGTTTTGGGTTCCCCTGAACCTAAAAAAGTGGTTTTCGGAGTGATGTCTGTGTGTGTGTCTGTGTGTCTGTGTGTCTGTGTGTCTGTGTGTCTGTGTGGATGTTATCAGACCTAGAGCCTAAACCAGTCGTCCGATTTTGATGAAATTTGGTATGGAGGTACTAATCCACGGTATCTCCAGGCGTTTTTTTCATTTTTGTGAATTTTTTATTTTTAAGGGTAATTTTCCCATAAAAACCCATAAAATATCGGAAAAATTAACTTTTCTCAAAAACGGCTCTAACGATTTTGATTAAAATTTTACAGTTTATTAGTTACCTAAAGTACTATAAACTGTAAAATTTTAATCAAAATCGTTCGAGTCGTTTTTGAAAAAAGTTGATTTTTCCATTATTTTATGGATTTTTATGGGAAAATGACTGTTAAAAATAAAAAAATCACAATAAATTGGTAATAGTATTTTTTTATTAAGTTTCTATAATGAGGGAGAAAGTATGTGTCAGTTTCCTGATACCGTTTATTTTTTTAAATGTTCTTCCTTTTTATTTTTTAAGATTCATTTGGGTTATTTCGATTTTATTTGTACATTACGGATCCACTTGTAATATTAATACCCACTTGTACATTTATTTGGATTTTCTTTGTACATTACGGAACCAATTTTGTATAATATTAATACTCCTTGAGCGTTTATTTGGATTTTCTTTGTACAT
>JAGFPH010000526.1:399750-420628 GCA_018207615.1 Philaenus spumarius
AAGAGCGGCCTGGCGCCCAGCGTCCTACCACGAGTGCAATTTTGTTGGCTCTTGATGAAAAATATAAGTATAGATTTGTTGTCACAATTTTACTGTTATTTCATGGCTTGTATACTGTAGTTTCAAATATAACAGTATTTCTCGATTTTATTATTTACAAGAAGTAGGTAATTCATTTTCGTGTGCAGGTACAAAAGTAGGTAGGTAGGTAGGTACGTCTACTTTCTTTTTCTCTTTTATTTTTGGCCTTCAATGTAAAATGTTAGTAGGCTATACATTTGTTGTATTTTAATGTATTTTATTTCAGTCTTTATTTTTAGTTATTGTCCTTTCTTCGATGAACTTGGACTAACGCTTACCTTTCCATAACCTGGATGATTCCGAATGTACGGAATCGGATATATAATCTGAACATTCCGAGAACGTAAATAATCGGAATCAGCGAGAATTTGATTCCGGACTCTCCTAACTCTAGCCAAATGGTGTACAGATGCACTTGCAGGCTAACAAAGTTATGTTATTCGAAGGCGGCCAAAGTCACTCTCAGATACTAATCAATTTCTTCAATCCTGAAACAAAAACATTAGAGCAAAGTTCGTTGTTTTAAAAAGTAGACACTTAAATTGAGAAATTGCAATAAGAACTGCCTTTTGTACATGGGAAGCACATCTGTATGCCAGCGTGGGACTAATACTTAGCCTAATTTCAACATGAAAAATGAACTTGTTGGCATACAAAACATATAAATTGACACCAGTTACATTTTTGTGGTTAATAAGAAATTGCAAATAATTCCATTATATGACGCCATTTTAAATTTCATCCGCCATCTTGAATTCTAACGACTTTTCGAGATGCCTCCCCTTCTCAAATGAATTGTATAGTCATAAACTACATTTCTGCAAACTACATTTCATAAATTATCTTCTTATCACAATTTGCAGTTTTTTTATACGCAGCAATGGTTACCAACTGTTTCGTCTAAAATATCGAAAAGTTACAACGTCCTCTGCAAGAATAAAACATTAAGTCATTGTAACATCTCGTTTGAATTTATAAAATACTAGCTGACCCGTACGGCGTTGCCCGTGGTGGTTGGTCTTTTCAGTCTTTTTAACGTAATTGTATTCTTTTTAAGTGTTCAGTCAGTGAGTGGTATTTGGCTTTTATATATATAGATCTTAAATAATAAAGCACTATTGTCATAATAATAAAAGATCTGAAATTATGATTTTAGTAACTTTGATCCCCCCAAACCCCTCCTAAAATTTCGAAATTTTTCATACCCTTTCTTAGTGATCACCTATGGCCCTAGAGGAAGCTACATACCAAATTTCATTCCAATCTATTCGGTAGTTTTGAAGAAATCGTTTTTTAACAACTTTGATCCCCCCAAACCCCCCCTAAAATTTCGAATTTTTTCAAACCCTTTATTAGTGAGCACCTATGGCCCTAGAGGAAGCTACATACCAAATTTCATTCTAATCCGTTCGGTAGTTTTTGAGAAATCGTGATGAGTGAGTCAGTGGGTGTTGGCTTTTATATATATAGATTCCCACCCAATAACTATGGTTTGTTCTCATTCCAATATACATTTGTAATCGGTTTAGGCCTACCATTGGATTTTGTATCATGTGCGACATACGGACATCCTCAAAAAGATATTAAAGTAGTCTAATTAAATAGTTTTCTCAACAAAATTGACGATCTTTATAGATAAAATTGAACTATTTCCGTCTGGTTCAGGTAGATTGAAATATTCTGGAACTGGTGGGTGAAGCGCGATGATTAAACCGCCAAACTACCTGAAAATATAATTCTTATCAGTGTTCAGATAATGCGTTATTCACTGATAACAAACTAGTGCCAGATAGTGTTAGCTTTAACAAGGACATTTTGTTAATGAGCTCATTCGTTCTTAATCTATGAAGCTGCTTTCAAACACTGTTTTTTTTTCGGCCTTCCGCTCTAGGCTTTTTATACACGATTGTTTTTAGCCGTGTGAATTATGTAATTATTTAATTATAATATACTCTATTCTTCAGTTGTCCTTTATTTCTTCACCTTTCTTCTACTGCAGGTTAAAACGTTACGCAAATTTCGTATTTCCTATGCTAGGAGCTCACCTTTTATTTTTTTATATTTATAGGCCTAGCCGAAATGAGTAGAAATTACTTTATTTTTGAACCTTTCTACGTAATAATCACTAATAGACAATTTTAAAGCGGGCGCACATGTGCGTCCATAAAACGTAGGCTTAACATTGGCTTCAATGCTCTGTGTATTGAAAATACTCCCAATATGGGGGTTGGCGTGCGAAGCACGCAATGCATTGTTTATTGAAAATACTCCCAATACGGGGATTGGCGTGCGAAGCACGCAATGCATTGTGTATTGAAAATACTCCCAACACGGGGGTTGGCGTACGAAGCACGCAATGCATTGAGTATTGAAAATACTGCCAACACAGGGATTGGTGTGCGAAGCACGCAATGCATTGTGTATTGAAAATGCTCCCAACACGGGGGTTGGCGTACGAAGCACGCAATGCATTGTGTATCAAAAATACACCCAACACGGGGATTGGCGTGCGAAGCACGCAATGCATTGTGTATTGAAAATACTCCCAACACGGGGGTTGGCGTATGAAGCACGCATGCAGTGTGTATTGAAAATACTTCCAATACGGGGATTGGCGTGCGAAGCACGCAATGCATTGTGTATTGAAAATGCTCCCAATATGGGGGTTGGCATGCGAAGTCCGCTTCTCATACTGTTCAGTCAGGGCCGGCAAGAATAGAAAAATAGAATATATTCTAGCGATTCTCGCCGGCCCTGGTGTTCAGTGTCAAGCTCACATGTGGGTCCTTAGCAGTGACCGAGTTAATATCAGTTAAAAGATTCTTTAGGAGATACTAAACACACCACTTTTTGCAATGAGACCGAAATTCGGATACCAGACATTATGCTTCACAATGTCCCAGGAATGCAGCAATGTTAACTTCATGAATGTATCTGCCTGTAAGAAAAATGTTACAGTTCTTAGTCGATGTTGTGTTATTACAGTATTACCATATTGTTTTAGTTTGTTGGCAAAATTCTAGACTATTTTAGTTTTAAGTTCGATTGCTTTTTGCTTTATAGTTTTGCTTAGTTTAAACCATATAGGCGGATCCAGCTGGTTTTCAAGGTTGACTGTCTCCTATCCCGGATGGTAAAGAATAATTTTTTGGAATGCAGTGCTTGGAAACGCTTTTTGGACTATTTCACGAGCATAATTAAGAAATATATGCTTTACCAAAAAATTAAATTGTATTATAACAAATTGTCGAGAATTAATCATAGAATTGAACTGTAGGCCTATACTTGAAAATTTTAAATGCCTTTAGGCCAGTCGGTAGAGGTAATTTTAGACCAAAAGTTCCAGTAATTTACAATGTTAAGCCTTTGTTGAATAGTATATTGTTTTATATTTATTATACTTTTCCATGACAGTATTTTTTGTACATATATATATACCCTGAAAATAAATATAAACAACTTTTTAGTCCTCTACCTGCATGCTTAAGGTATTTTGTTATCTATAAAGTTAGAAACACTAATAGGCCAGTCGGTAGAGGTAAATTTGTACCAAAAGTTCCAGTAATTTGGAATACGGCTGAATTTTTTTTTATAAGTACATTAAAGTATGTAGATTAACATAAAAAAAGTTTACCAGTCTATCGATTTCCCAAAGTCGAAAAAAAATCGATTATCATTTTTTTCGATTATCCTTAATATTTCGAGCTGGGATGAATATAGAGGAAAATAAAAATACCACCGTGTAGGGGAGGTATTTTTCAACAAAAAAGGTCACATGTATTTATTTCGTGCGAGCATTGGTTTGTCTGGAAAAAATTCGACAATGCAGGTATGTATTTTGCAGCAGGGGAAATCACTAAAAGGGGACATCTTATTCATATATGAAGCGTTGGCTCATTCTAAATTGGCCAAATTTTAATATATCGAATTGAAACTTGCTGTAGGAGTTAAAATATATATTTTAAACATTTATGCTGAGTCTCAGCTTGTTATCTTGAAAATGACCCGATCTAGGAGTCGATTTCGATTATCGATTTTAGGAGAACCGGACCCACGAACTAATTTCAATCTATTACAGTTTCGTCAATTTTTGGAATATCAACACCAAATTTGTTTTACAAGTTGAGTACACCAGTATAAATATTCTTAGTAAGTATTAACGATTTTTTTCATGTTATTTTTTAAAACGAGGCGCTTGAAAAGAGTCTTTTGTTTTACCGATCTCGTTTTAACTATTAACACTTTTGGATTCAACGACTCCATTTTCGACATTTTTGAACATATCGATTTAAAAATTGGTACAGAAGTTACAAATACAATTGGTTTTTGCTATACTTATTTTAAAAACTATATTTTCAAAAATGACTAATCTGCAGCTGATCAACTCAAGCGTTTTGATGAAAAATCTAAAAAGGTCTAAAATTATACTTTTTTAATTTACTTGTGCTTTTAAAAGTAAATAATGAAAAAGGTTTATACTCCAAGGACTTGTTCAAGAACTTGTTTGAATATATATATTTAACTTGTAAAAAAAATTTCAGGTTGATATTTTGAAAATTCTCTAAACTGGAGCCGATTAAAATTAGTTCGTGGGTCCGGTACTCCTAAAATCGAGAAACCCATTGATGAGTCAAGTGGCTTTAGATCGGGTCATTTTCAAGATAACAAGCTGAGACTCAGCATAAATGTTTAAAATATATATTTTAACTCCTATGTAAAGTTTCAATTCGATATATTAGAATTCGGCCAATTTAGAATGAGCCAACGCTTCATATATGAATAACATGTCCCCTTTTAGTGATTTCCCCTGCTGCAAAATACATACCTGCATTATTGAATTTTTTCCAGACAAACCATTGCTCGGAGGAAATAAATACATATGACCTTTTTTGTTGAAAAATACCTCCCCTACACGGTGGTATTTTTTATTTTTTTCTATCTTCATCCCAGCTTGAAATATTAAGGATAATCGGAAAAAAAATGATAATTGATTTTCTTCGACTTTGGGAAATCGATAGACTGGTAAACTTTTTTTTATGTTAATGTACATACTTTAAGGTACTTATAAAAAAAATCAGCCATATTGCAAATTACTGGTAGTTTTAACCTATAATTTACCGACTGGGCTACTTTTTATATAAGCTATTTCACTTTGTCAAACTAAATTAGAATAACTAAAAAAAACTCTCACAAACGTATAAATAGTATGCAGTTCCAGCCAGACGGGAAAAGATAACGGCTAATGGCTTTGAAGAAATGTACATATTTCACTGAAAACCCCGTACCCGAATAGCCTCGGAACACTAAACCAGGTTTTCCTTATATCAAACGAAAATATAGAACTTGCACTTCAAATCGATATAAAAATCATTAAGCAAATATATTGATTTGTAATAGATACATAGATTGGAAAATGTGCTTTCTCATTGGTTGAAAACTGTCCAATTGCAAGGGTTTACAGAAAACTTCATATCTGAGAAACTATAAGAGTGACGAATGTTTGGAAAATCGTGGTAGAAAGTTCAAATCTTGACGAATCCAATGGTGTCCTCAACTTTTTTTCTAAACAAGTCTGTTTAACGGTTGTGTGTCTTTAAAAAGTGACGAGTTTGAGTCATTTGCTTGTGCTTTCGCGTGCGGCATCAGTTGATTTAGACAACTACAATTTTACAACGATGATTACGTATGTAAATATACGTTTTAGAAGAAATTTGTAAACACAAAAATTAAACTTAAAAACAAGTTTTCAATGGTTTTTGTTTTATTGAGATTAGCCAGTAGTTAGAGGGTGAAATATCCCATACAAGTTGTGTTGTTTGATACTACCATTGAAGAAACAACAGTGTTCTTTCTTCAATGATACTACTCAATTGAGCAATCTGCCACTTAAACGATTAAACAAAATAAAAATATAATAATCCAAAGGGGGGAGCCCCCACAGCCCCCTGGATCCGCCAATGGTTTAAACCACCGTAGAAATGTTCGAAATCCTAACCCAAGTTATAGGCCTAATTAATTAATTAAATTACAAGTGAAAAAACATGGATCAAGACCGGGATTTGAACCCAGGACCTTTGCCTTTGTTTTTTCATTTGTAATTTAATTAATTTAACCCTTGCTGAGGAAGCGGGTAAGCAGGTAATTTATTACAAATTAAAAATAATAATAAATAACACCACTGTAAGCTGCAAAAAGAATTGAGATTGTTTTCAATGCGAGGTATTCAGTCTATTAATTCATAAACCGTACAAGTGAGATAACATCGACCAATATCTGGAGGATCAGGATAGCTCAGTGGTAGAGTGTTGCCCCGGAAAGACAAAGGTCCTGGGTTCAAATCCCGGTCTTGAGGTTCATGTTTTTTCACTTGTAATTTACTTAATTTAACCCTTGCTGAGGAAGCGTGTAAGCAGGTAATTTATTACAAAATAAAAATAATATAATTAATTGATGTTGATTTTGAATTATTACAGTTGCTTATGTAAATACTAATGAATACAGTATTAAATCCGTAGTTGCGAGTGTAAAGGTAAGGAAAGTACGTGGTGCGAGTCTCTGTCCGTTGTTTAATGATCCTGTTGAGTTTGTGGTCGAAATTCGGCTTCTATGCTATATTGCCTGTGCGATTCAGTATCTGTGGCTCGCTTTTAACACAAATAAATATATAAAAGGTAAAGGTGGAGAACTTGTTTGCACTAGATTTGGAAAAGCTAGTATTCACGATTGCAAAATTTACAATTAATCCCATATGATTATGCATGTACTTAATTTCATGTTAGAGAGTAATAATAACAAAGTAGGAGAGAATGAAGACGATCGTGCGCGTGTGTATAAAGAAATGTTTTATAGTTGAGCAGCTAATGTTTGGTGTAGTCTCCAGCCTGTTCGACATGACGGTTTATGTGCGAAACATTCCATAAAGTTTTATTAATCCGATGAGTGTGGAGACGGCCTTAAGTAGTGTTTGAACTATAAACCGAGATTCTATCACAACGTTCATTACGGAGATTTAACGTACCTTTTAAGATTGGGGATTTATGATATTGTGTATCGTTGCACCTAAAGTATCTAATCGTTGCACCGCCCAAATCAGATGTAGGCCTAATATTTATAGAATATTTGAAAAGTAATCATACTATTCAAAGACCACACGTGGACACAGTTATTCTTCTTTGGTATTGCAGCCTTGCATGACCAATTACCTACTCAATTAAAGATCGGCCTCATTTGGCAAGTCCAACCCATTTGGATCTACTTGCTTTTATCAGCCCAACCAATGGTGATTCTTTGTATAAAGCCTATGGTTATAGACTGTTCGCCATATACAATTTTTATAATCGCACTAATTCTGCTTTATGTGACATTTCACTCAAATCTGGTGAGCATCCTTACAATAAACTTAAATTATTTGATTATTTTAACACTACCAAGTAAACTATTTTAACATAACTTACAAAATGAGGAAGCACAATGTTGATTTCAGAGGTATTACCAAGTATACTATTTTAACACAACTTACAAAATGAGGAAGCACAATTTCCATTTCAGAGGTATTACTAAGTAAACTATATACTTTGCTATATACACTTATGTACTATATATTATATGTAGTAGAGCGTGACGGAAAAATGCTTGACGGAAAAATTCGTGATGGTAAAATCCGATTCAGGTACGCCTACAGAAGTTTTCACTTCAAAAATCAATATAAACATTACAAAGGTATATGATCAGTTTTGTATTTTTCGAGAAGAGCAACCTTATAATACTACTCAGAATATTAAAATTTAAAGGTGTTTATTTGTTTATTAGTTGCATTAAAATCCCACTTCTCTATATAGGCCTTATTTTATCCTATTGTTAAAAGGATCTTCACCTCTGCCTTGTTGAATCTTTTTTCTGTATGAATATTGTTAAACTTTTAAATTGACAGTTTTTATCGTAGAATTAAGTGAATTTTAAAGTTCTTTAACGCTATTTATTGTAACTCAAAGTTGTGAATAAGAAAATAAGTTAATATAAATTTGTGAGAAAAAGTAGCTAAAAAATGGAAACACTTCTTCAGAATGGGAAGTGAATTAGAATGTGAAGTGACAATAAGCGTAAAATGGTTAAAGTTTATATTTTTGAGGGTAATTTCACAATTTTACTTACCTGCAACAAAGTTTTAATCCATATTAGACTTTAATTGTATTAATTTTTTCCCAAAACACTATATGGATATTTTGCATATCTGTAGCATTTATTTCATTTGCTAATTTGGTTGGTAGGCCTACATCTCGATTTCTGATTTACACATCTCATAAACACGGAGTTCTGTGTAAATCTTCAATTATAATGAAGGTTGATTGTTTTTGTTGTGTTTAATCAATGACTCTTAAATTAAACTGTTGATAGACAACAATAATATACTAGTAGTTCTGTGAACAGTAGACCTCGCTCGTTAAAATAACAAATGTGGTTTTGAGCTTAGGTTATAAATAGTGTGCCAGTAAGGAAGTAAGCACAAGGTTTAGCCAGCGAAACATTATTTTACAATTCCCGCGATTCCGGGATTTCTAGATCTCGTTTTTTTTAACTACATTGTTTTTTTTAAGATTTTCTTTTAGAGGCATTGTGTTTTATTAAGGTTAATAATGCGTAAGATAGCTAAAAACATCGCGTTATAGAGGGACAACATACAATTAAATATTTACATACTTAAATAACTCAAACTTAACAATGTATCATAAGTTAACTTAAGTTCCATATCATATTTTAATATTAGAAATAATGAAAACAAACGATGTTAAAACGTCGTGATAGTGATCTCAACCCATGTACCAACACTTCCCACAGTAACCTACGGTCATTTTTTGTATGTCCTTTATCGCCGCGAGGTTTCATTGTTTCATCTCATTTTGTAATTCAAGTAAAGCTAAGTCAAATACTTTTATGGAATTTACAAGTAGGCCTAGCCTATTCAGTTTAATTCTTTGATTTATTTCCTACACTTTGTTATCCCCTACACTTTCTTATTATTATAAAAATATGCCATTTTTTGCAAAGGATATATTCCTAAATTACTATTCAAAACAGGCCTAGTTTTGTTAGCAGTCTTGTAGTAGGAACATAAAAACTGGTGTTTTCAAAATAAGAAATTTGAAATTGATAAATATTTTTATATAATTCTATTTATAACTAAATTACGAAACGTTTTTACATTTATGAAAAAAAATTACAATAATTTTTACTAATTTTTATGTAGGCCTAAAGTTGAACTTTTTCCTTTCGTTACTGAACATGCTAATAACTAATAAATGTTTCTTGATCTAATAACTTTGTAAATTTTACTTCAATCATTTTTTTACTGGCATATATGAATTATTTGAACCTTTATCTACAAAAAAAACTATGCAACACTTTTGAATTAGTTTAGGATAAACGTATAAAAACATGGTTGAAAAAGAAAAACTTGGACGATTTTTAACAAATTTGAAGTTTACGGTCATTTTGTGAGCTTACCGTTAGAGATACGAAAAAAAATCAAGAATACAATTCTGTTGAAAATCAAAATGCAAAATGTCATTAGTTTTTAAATTCGACTTACGGTTAAGCCACAAACTGGCTTTGGAAAAAAGCTTACACTGAGAGAAACGGTGCGGCCGCCATTTTTATTTTATTTAAGGGGTTAAAAGTGAAAAATGGAAAGAACCTTATATATACATGGCTCGGCCTAGGAATAAGGAACATTCATGCAAAAAATCATAAAAATCGGTCAAGGCGTTTGGCCGTAATCGTGAGACAGACACACAGACACACAGACGAAATGCCGAACGGTCGAGTTAAAACGGAGACCTCGCTTCGCTCGGTCAACAATTTTAGGCCTAACACACTTTTGATAGTGAATTGATCAGTGGTACAATTTGAAAGCACATGATTCACAATACAGTGATTCACAAATCACAAATCTAATCAATTAACATTGTGTTAATCTGGGAAATCCACTTCATTAGTAATGTCACGATAAGTGCCAGACGCCGTATTAAAAGATATAGTTTTATAAATACCAATGTGTGATAAAATAATTTGAAATGACCAACATTCGTGGAATGTTTATAACATTGTATTGTTTGGTAATTTTTGATCTACATATAGGCTATAAAATTACTTTGATTCTTTACAAAATTCAAACTCAATTTTGAATTTTTATATTTGGGTAAATTGACGTGAGAGGTGCAAACTACTTAGGCCGGTATGTGTGTGTTTCTTTCCTAATGCGGAATTTAAAGGAAGGTTAATGTAATTATATCTTCGTTGACTTACGTCCGGTTATTATGCCACGGAATAATTATGAGAAAATAAATACAATTATCCTTGATTGGAGTCGTAAACCAGTAGGCCTAATTTTCTCAAAATTAATTAGTATACAAAAAGCGTTCTAAGTACATCGTTAATTCAAATTGTTTTCAACATTAGGCCGTCTCTACTTGTGATTGAGTAATGGATATTTTTGTTATTTTAGCGGAAAACCAATTTGGTAATCATTGCCTTTATAAAACAGAACAATTATTTATAGTTCCTGAACCTGTAACAAAATAAACAATCCAAGAATAAATAACAACCAAAATTACAAAACAAAACAATAAATGTTTTTACAAAACATCAACAGTAAATTCGAAACTATGCAATTTGTTGCGAGGAGCTTAAATTAGAGTAGTCATATTTTTTTGCCATTAAAGTATTAAATAAATAAATATTGAACTTGAATTGCGAGATGATATTCATGACGGAATCACTTTTTCAATGATGCACGAACTACAGTAGTCTAATTTTATAAGCCAACTGAAGATGGTGACATTTCCGTTTGAGTAAATAAACGAATAATTTGTGAGTATTTGTATTCCAGGTTTTTTCTACGTAATTCAATTCTTTATTTTTGTAGCAAAGTAATAACATATAAATAAATATTGAGCTTGACTTGTGAGGATATATCTTGATAGAATAAAACTAGAACACATGGTGACACTGAAGATGGTGACTTTGTCGTTGAAACGCGTTCGAGTTAATAAACGTGCTAGTTGTGAGATTTTATAAAAGTGTTCGCCTTATATCTTTAGGCCATGGGGCCATATTATAACAACAACTTAATCGTAATACTACCGAATTATAGATATATAGGGATATCGTACCTAGCTCAAATCTAAAGGCAATGACCAAAGATCTCATCAACATCGTTTATCTATTTTTCTAATTTGGACACACTTTTCTTATTTTAGTAACTAGTCATGAATGTAAAATATAACGTTCCTTCTCTTCATACACAATTTGAAAAATATAATTTTATTTCAATACCACAGGTACAAGTACAGTATTCAAAATTACTCTACGCACAAAAGGGTTGTTCACAAAATTCACTTTATTTTGTAATATAATAATAACCGCTTGGTCACAATTAACACACTTAATTTTGTGTACTACAGTTTTAGGGCTTAGTAATAAAAACAAGAGCTGCACAAATACACGTTTGCAAATGATTAATATTTGCATTAAAAGGAAAGTGGAGTGTAATCCATTCACACTACTAAACCCAATATTGCTTTATTTTATTTCGATGTAGGCTATTTATCACTACACCACACACATTTATTTTCATTACTATATTCTGTCTTATTGTTTTAATAGCATGTAATTAGCTTACTTCTTCGTACCTCATTCACGAACATGTGGATTTAGAGCATCTTTAAAATTTGAAATAAAACTAATAGCACAGAAAAACGTTTAGTAAATTATAACTGGGACTGGAATAATTATCCTACTCTGTACTTTATCTTACATATTATATTGTTTGAAAATCTTTATAACAAGCTTGTTCTATTTTATATATTTTAAAAAATCCGATCGTATTACCATTGCATTTGGATAACCTAATAGAACTCCGATCCAATGCAATATTTCAATCCACTGGAAATTCGACGATAGTGGAGTGATCTACGGGGGAAATGACGGAAGACCTATGCCATGAATTATTTCTCCCTAGCGCTACCCCGCGGCGCGAACATACAATATTTTCCCGACAACCTTATTTTCGCCACACAGCTGCCGTATGCATGCATGATCTATTTTATTATTCATGATCTATGGTATTACCCAAAAGAGTAACAGTGAGTATTTATATTTCTACCGTGTGATATTAGATACACACATTTTAAATGTTTGTTTTAGTTATTAGGTTGTCAATTTCAGAATTTACTTTTTTTTTAAATACATTTTTCGTAGTTATTAGGATTCAATTATGTTTGTAGTTTTTATCCGAACCAAACGGTAGGTCATAGGCTACATTGAATAATTATGTACATAAATCAAATTGAATAAATCACATGCTATGTTTCGGCTATCTCTTATGGAGCTAGACAGACGACCGAGATAGTGTAAAACAACTTGTATCTTTTTCTTATCTATATCACGGTACAATAATTTAAGAGCACGTAAAAGAAATCACGACTTAGTATAGCCACTGTATCACAGACTTTACGACTTAAAGCTGTTCTTTCTTCAATAACAAACGACCGACCAAGTGGTTCACATTGACGTAAACATCAAGTTGTAGCCCTTCTTGTTCTTCAACATACTAAATCTTCAATGACGTCCTTATACGACAATGACGCAGGTAAAACTGCTTTTAAGATTTGCACTGACTTTTGTCTCACACGTGGTTTATTAGGTAAATCTTTTTACGACTCTGCTGCATCTTTTTCATATTGGATTTTCCATAAGAGTAATGTTATGTTATCAGTTTTTATTTCAAAATTGTCTCGTTCATTTTAAAGAATTTAGTAATACGATGTTTTAATTTTTAGGGTTCCGTTTTCTGTACCTTGAAACGAAACATGGAAAGCTTACAGGAACGGTCGTTTATCTTTTTCGCTAAAATTTGGGGTTTCCTGTCAAACTTTCAGAAATAGAGGGACAGATTGCGTTTTCAATTCTAAAAAAAACTTTTATGTTTTACTAAAAAATATGATATGGAATAATAATAATGAAATTTACAAGTATACAGTTCAATTCTTTGATTTATTCTCTATACTTTCTTACAATAATATGTCATTTTGGGGCAGAGGATATGGTATTCCTAAATTACTATTCAAAATAGGCCTAGTTTTGTTAGCAGTCTTGTAGTAGGAACATAAAAACTGGTGTTTTCAAAATAAAAAAAATTGAAATTGATAAATATTTTTATACAGTTTTATTTAGAACTAAATTACGAAACTTTTTTACTTTTATGAAAAAAATTACCAAAAATCTTTACTACTTTTTATGTAAGCCTGAAGTTGAACTTTTTCCTTTCGTTACTGAACATGCTTGTTTCTTGAGCTAATAACTTTGTTAATTTTACTTTAATAAATTTTTACTGATATCATTAAAGAAACAACACTCAATGCTGATATATATGAATTCTTTGAACCTTTATCTAAAAAAAAGCTATGGAACACTTTTGAATTGGTTTAGAATAGACTTATAAAAACATGGTTAAAATACAAAAACTTGGACGATTTTTTACAAATTTAAAGTTTGCGGCCATTTTGAGAGCTTACCGTTAGAGATACGGGAAAAAAATTAGGAATGGGCTACTATTATGTTTGAAATCAAATTTGCTATCCGCAAAATATTATTAGTTTTCGAATTCGACGTACGGTTAAGCCACAAACTGGCTTTGGAAAAAGCTTAAACTGAGAGAAATGTGCGGCCGCCATTTTTATTTAATTTAATTGGTTAAAAATGAAAAAAACCGTATGTATACATCGTTCGCCCTAGGAATAAGGAACATTCACGCAAAAAATCATCACAATCGGTCAAGGCGTTTGGCCGTAATCGTGAGACACACAGACGAAATGCCGAACGGTCGAGCTAAAACGGAGACCTCGCTTCGCTCGGTCAATTACTTCGAGGATGGCATTTTTGAATTACACTATATAATATATGATTATATTATATATATAATCACTCGTGTATTGTGATTTGTGAAGTACCGGTACGAACAATACCAATATTGCTCATGTTGTTGTTTTCATCCCACTACATTCACTACTTACTTTAGTTACAATAAATAATCGATACATTTTATTTAAACAGTCGTAAAATTTAGTTACTTTTTACGAATAAGCTAATTTGATAAGTAATTTGATATATTTTGTATCCGTTTCGATTTATCTAGCCTAATCCGCCTGTGAAAATTAACTAGCATCGTGTGAATAATTTTCAACATAAATGCCAACTCCTTAATCTTTACTGAAGTTTTAATACATTATAGTCTTTCCGCTCGGCCGTGATACCTAGGGGACTAAGCGACTTCTCGGAACTCAACCCCCCTCCCTCCTGACCCGCCGCCTGGCCGGCCGGTGACAGACAATGACTGACCTAGTAGCGCTGTCCCACAGCACTACAAATTTGTTTTATTTCAATTTTAAATTTAAAATGTAATTTTTTTTTAAAATTCTGCTTAAAAACGCAACCAAAATTCTTCATAAACTAGGATAAAAATATACATCTATATACAATAACAATGGAATGTTTATTTGTTTATTGTACAACGTAATAACATGATACAGCTTGTATTGTCACTCATTAAATGATTCAAATTATTAAATAACAATAATTAAGAACAATAAATTATTTGACATGTGTCTTTAAAACACAACAGTTAGTAGGAAACATGTTGACATTTTTAAGAAAATGTAAGAATATGTATCTCGAGATTTTGTAAACCTATAAAGAATAAACGGTATCAGTTAACTGACACAAACTTTCTCCCAACTTACTGTAATCAAAATAATATTGTTTTTAATCATTTTATTTTTTACTACTTTTTAGAACAAAACAAAAATATAATATTCTACCTACGTCAATCGTATAAAAAAATTATTGTCCCAGGCGGGATTCGATCGCGCGACCTTTGAATTACTGGCCGTGCTCGCTACCGTGGAGCTACCCTGTGCGGCCGCTGCCGCGATGCTAGATTGACAACACAAACTTGTTTATTTTTAAACATTTCCCCATAATTATAAAACGCCAAAGTTTTGATAAAAGCGGGTGGTGTCATTTTGTTTGGCATCTTAAGCACTATAAATATTGAAAATTTGATCAAAATCGTTAGAGCCGTTTTTGAGAAATTTGCATTTTTGTCGTTTTTTATGGGTTAATTACCCTTAAAAATTAAAAATTCCAAAAAATGAAAAAAACGCCTGGAGATATTAGAGTTTAGTACCTACATACCAAATTCCATGAAAATCGGACCAATAGTGTCCTCTCTGGTCGTGTATACATACAGACAGACTGACAGACAGACACCACTCTAAAAACACTTTTTTGGGTTCAGGGAGCACCAAAACAAAAAATTCCACTAAAAATATTTTTGGGTTCAGGGAGCACCAACACAGATAATTGCACTAAAATTTTTTTTGGGGTTCTGGGAGCACCAAAACAGATAATTCAACTGAAAATTCAAATTCGAACATTTTTACGAAAACAAAACTTTCTCCATATACTACTATAGGGTGGAGAAAGTAAAAAAACGACAGACTATGTTTACAGCACAACAAACTAATACTGAGCTCCACACACAACTGAATAATTTTGCCTTTTTGAGTGAACTTGGAATGTTGATAATGAAATCATGATTCATTTAGTCAGATTCAACTACTATCAGTTTTGACCGACTTTCATGCCGTGTATATGAAGAATTTCAGTCGCATTTGGACTTACGTTATTTAGAATGTAATGTAGAGTTAAAAAACTTGAATGTTTTAAATTTAAACTTGAAATAAAAAAAAATTTGTAGTGCTGTGGGACAGCGCCACTAGGTCAGTCATTGTCTGTCACCGGCAGGCCAGGCGGCGGGTCAGGCGGGGGGGGGGGGGTGAGTTCCGAGAAGTTCAATCCCCTAGGTATCACGGCCGAGCGGAAAGACTATAATTTTGAATGTATTTATTTGTATTGTTTATTTTGTTCTCCGTTGCAAGGGTTTTAAAACGGGTTTTGTCTTAATGTACTCTTTTTATGTCTCTAGGCCTTACGAAGGTTGCAATAACACACAGAAAAAACTCAGTAACCCGATTCCAACCTATGGCACCGGACTGTTCTTTTGGAATTAGCATACTCGGTTTTAGCAGAATTTAATTTTAGTGTCAGAATATTCAAATATACTGCTAATCTGACTTATCTTGTTGAAGTGATAACTTCTATTGGCCCGTTGGGCACTTTCGACTTGGCTATGTTTTCGAAATCTCGCGTCACGCCAGATTTCTCGCGAGATCTTGCATCACGCCAGATTTCCCGCGAGATCTCGCGTCACGCCAGATTTCTCGCGAGATCTTGCATCACGCCAGATTTCCCGCGAGATCTCGCATCACGCCAGATTTCTCGCGAGATCTCGCGTCACGCTTTTGTTTAGACACAAGTCAGATCGTGGAGAGGGAATATTATTAATACATTATTTACATTTATTAGCATAGCAATCAAATTAACACATAAGAATTAGTTAATATAATATAACAGCTGATTTCGCCCATCATCTGTAATTCTTAAACAAAACCCAGCGTAAATTATATTTTGGGGTTATGTTTACAACTTCAACCATTAAAATTTCTTGTGATGTTAATTTTCTTATATATTAGTTATACAACTAATGTAGGCTTCTATAACTATAAGTTATATGGGCTTCTACACGTTATAATATTTGCTTTGGGGTTATAAAATGTATATAAAACTAACCTTTGATCATCAATATATTCGTTTATACAAATTTAAAGAAGGATACCTACTGTTTAACTTCGCAAACATTCGTACATCTTTGTATAACATATTTGATTATTAATTTCTTTACTGTAATATTAAAAACTTCTAAATCATTTGATCTATCAATATGAAATAAAAGGTATTTAAAAGATAATATTTTTACCTTTCTTTAAATATATAATAACGGATATAAATAAACAATTTGAACAAATAGGCCTACAGTTTTATAATCCTTATAATTGTACACATTTACCGAGTTAAAAATCCCCGTAGTCATAGAAGTTATCACTTCCAACGTGTGGTCTTAAGCACACCCAGTTAATTTTTTTTACATATATTTTGTTTGCGCTTATGTATATTTTATTAAATTAAATTAAGTTGCGATTGTAATTTTTATTTTGGTCTATTCAAATGAATTCAACAAAACTTTATACAAAATATATAACGAACTCTTTTCTGTTGTTAGCACGTTCATTGCTAAGGACTCACATGTGCGCTTGACACTGAAAACTATGAGAAGCGGCCGACGCACAGTGCATTGCACGCCTACCCTCGTATTGGGAGTATTTTCAATACACAATGAATTGCGTGCTTCGCACGCCAACCCCCTTATTGGGAGGATTTTCAATACACAGAGCATTGCGTGCTTCGCACGCCTATTTTAAGAATATGTACTATGTTTAAGCCTGTGTCCGCTTTAAAATATTAGTGTATTATGTACGTTATTAGATATTTAAAGAAAGATACAAGAATTATCTTTTAAACTCTTTTTATTTCATATTAATAGATTTACAAGTTATTATATTATAGTGAAGAAATTAATAATCGAATATGTTTATATGTTTTACGAAGATGTACGAATGTTTCCGAAGTTAAACGAATAGGTATCTCTTCTTTAAAATTGTATAAACAAATATGTTGGTAATTAAAGGTTTTATTTATATACACTTTCTAACCTCAAAGCAAATCTTATAACTTATTATAACATATAATAGTTCTATAACTCATATTTAAAACATGAAGTTCACAAGAAATTACAATGATTGATGTTGTAAACATAATCCTGAAAGTTGGAATGGAGCATACTGAAAGTTGGAATGGATTCCTTAACGATAGCTTGACGACCCGAGTGCGGACGTAGAACGAGGGAAACGACCATCGTTATTTTCCACGCTTGACGATTGTAAAACGCCTCTCTCACGCGTAGCATAGGCAACGACCTGTGTGCGGACTGCCTAAGAATCACTGCATAGCTCATCATTCCTATCGAAATTCGCTAAAAATCTATCTTTCACAGACTGTAGAATTTTGGGAGTAATACTGTTCATCATTGTGAGTCCTTTATAGATTTAAAAGAAAAAATCAAACGCTTTATTAACTATAACTTGTTGATCCGTCTGTGAGTGTCTTTATCACAAGTTCTTTCTCAGGAAGGGTAACGACATCACAATTCATTTAACATAGAATATAGCCTATAAATCTTGCTAACTCGTACTTATTCTGGTGTCGAAGTTTCGTACTCTTAGGCGGGTTACACACCGGTGTCGCTAACATTTATCGTGCTAGTGACATGCCCCTCGAAGACCAACCTGTGTTATCTTATGGGGCTATACACACCGGTGTCGCGGACACGTTGTCAGCGACTCGTGTCACTAGCACATGTCTCTAGCGAACCAACTGGTCGGTGTTTGGACAGACATGTCTCTTGCCTCTTGGGTCCGCGCATGCGCAGAACGTTTTTCTAGTCAGTTGTAAAGTACGAATCTGTTTTGTTCGAGGTGAGTCGTGATAGCAAAATGCCGCTTCCTGATAATGAACAGACGAATAAAGAGTTTGTTGCAGCAGTAGAAGAGTTCCCAGTGCTGTACAACTATAATTTGAAGAATTACAGCAATCGTAATAAGCAAGAGAAGGCATGGCGACAAATGGCTTCAAAATTCAACGTTACTGCCTATTGAACTTGTTTACATGACACAAAATAATTGTTACATATTATGGTCTAAAATACCGTGTAAAGATTATTAAATCGGATAGTTAATAACAGACTAATTCTAATTTTCTTAACCCTCTATCTGGCAAAGAGTACCTGGGGTACACTTTTAAAGCGCCATCCCACTGGCAAAGAGTACCTCGGGTACTCTTTTAACAAGCATTTTTTAAATCAAAGTTTGCGCATCTAAGGTAATATTTAAATAAGTCATATTATATATCATTGTACGCAGAGTATTCTAAAGATTAATTTGGTATATAGTTTATTACATTTTGATACATAATTAACACGTAAAAAATATGCTAAGTCACGCAAGAAATGTTGGAATGTCGTTGAGTTCGTCTCATGCGATAGAACACGAATAAAATGCTCGTTTTACCACTCATTTTTTTATGGTAAAATTTCATTTTGGAATAATTTTGTTTACTCCACTGCTTAGGTCAAACCTTTTCCTTTTAAAATATTTGTTCTGATTGTCACTGCCTCGATGTTACACTTATCTTTCAACAGACCGCACAGGTTTGTATAAGTTTCATCCTATAAACATTTTGGAACTTTTCAGGGTGTTGGAATAACTGTCTTGTTACAGTAAATTGACTGGATAACAAATTATCTTTACAATATGGATGGGTCCAGAATTCACTTGCAATATGTATTCTTCGCCGTCTTCTTCTTCTCCTTAACACCAACAGCAACAACAAAGCATCCTCCTCCGACGACGACATTTTCTAAAATAAGCTGATTACTTCTCTACCTTGTAATGTCAGCGACACCGGTGTGTAACCCCAGGGCTATAGATAGAATACAAGGGCTGGACCAGTTCGCCAAGGAAAGCGTTCCCGCCACTGCCACTGTGATGACGTCACGGTGGTAACAACTGCTCCATTCCCAACGCTTCTTATAAGTATTTCTGCTACAATAATTTCAATTCCTTAGCAAAGCTGTAACATTTTTATGATGCGCTCTTCTTTAGTTTTAGTATTGACACTACACAAAGCAATAAATAGACTGTAAACAATAATTAGTCTAAAGATATAAGCAGAAGACAGGGTTACAATAAAATTAACTAATTCGTAGGTAATAAACCGATGTAGTGTACTAATGTTAGCATACTTTTAATTTGATTCTCTGAAACATTTATGAAAACTAAATATGAAATTGAACAAAATGTGCCACATTATTGAAAATATTTGTATTTATTATAATAAACCACCAAAACTTGAATGTCATACTGCAGTTTAATAAAACATGTGTAATACTTATAAAATAAAACAAATAAAAGTTATAAATACTTACACATAAAGAGTAGCTTATATGCAGATATGCACATGACATAATAATTACTGCTAAAATAAAATATAAAAAAAACTGCTTTATAGAAATTTTCCTTTCCTAGGCCTTAGGGAATAGTTAATTTAATAGTTGAATTTAAACAATTGAACTATTTAAATTTAAATTGATACTGAGCAATTTAATTTAGTCTAGAAGTTTAACTTAAAATTATGTTTTATTTTTGTCACCAATAATTTTATTACTCTAGGTTTAAATTTGATTATAATTATTTGTATATTATATATTTATTTATATCTAATTATTCTGACAATTGAATTTTGCTAGTAAAGATTTTTTTTAAACATTTTAACTTAAAGCTGCAGAAGAAATTACTTGAGGATCTTGGTAACTTTTTAACATAAAGTAATCTGGCTTGCAACTCTTACATTAAATAAATAATATTTTTTAATGTTTATTTTAATTTGAAGCTGATTACTTAAAATTTGTTGTTTTTAAATTTTGAGTTATCAATAATTACCTGTACTCTAAGTTTAAATCTTATTATTATTTATATATATTATACATTATTTATTTATTTATATCTCATCATTCTGAAAATGATTGTTTTAATGTATTTTGTTAGTAAAGGTGTTTCTTGGAATATTCAAGTAACGCTGCAGACAATATTAGCCTACTTGATAAGCTTGGTAACATTTCGTAAAGTAATCTCGTCTGCAACGTAACATTAAATAAATAAATACCTTG
>JAGFPH010000526.1:435628-445786 GCA_018207615.1 Philaenus spumarius
ATACAAAACTTAAATAAAACAAACTCTAAAATTTTAGATTAGTTTACCTTCCCTATTGTGCATTTAATTATTCTGAAAGGTTTTTTAAACTAAGTTTGCCATCTCAACATTTTTTCTATTAAAATATAATGAATAGTACAAATTGATTATGTTGGAGGTAGATTGTAACAAAACACCTCCTAAAAAAAGCTAATATAAAACTGCATTGAAGTACATAATAACATCAAAATCCTGTAGACATAGATCTATTCTTTGTAATTTTTTTATTATTTTATTAATTTTTAGTTGGTTTTTTACTATCTATGATTCAATATATCACTTTCATGTTCAATATATTACTTTTGTAAAACGTATACATTCTTTAAACAAAAGCATTAAGCTAAATTCATAAAGAGATTACATTCTACACATTTTTCTTCACATGTAATAGTAGTTGTGGTTATAAAATTGTACAAGCTTTTTTCCTTAAAAAAACTTTTGAAATGCACCAAAATCTTACTAAGAATACATGCATAGTAATGAGGTGCAGGTGTTAACGGAGGTAAGCATCGCATGGTAGATTAGGTTTTTACAGCGCTAATTTACCCCCACCACACAAAAACACAGCCAGTCAGCCTTCCACTGTATGGCGAAGTACTACTTTTTTTTGCCTATTGCATAATTTTTACTTTCTCCACCCTATACGTAGTATATGGAGAAAGTATTGTTTTCGTAAAAATGTTCGAATTTGAATTTTCAGTTGAATTATCTGTTTTGGTGCTCCCAGAACCCCAAAAAATTGTTTAGTGCAATTATCTGTGTTGGTGCTCCCTGAACCCAAAAATATTTTTAGTGGAATTTTTTGTTTTGGTGCTCCCTGAACCCAAAAAAAGTGTTTTTAACGTGGTGTCTGTCTGTCAGTGTGTCAGTATGTATACACGACCAGAGGGGACACTATTGGTCCGATTTTCATGAAATTTGGTATGTAGGCCTAGGTACTAAACCCTAATATCTCCAGGCGTTTTTTTCATTTTTTGGAATTTTAATTTTTAAGGGTAATTTACCCCTAAAAACCAATAAAAAACGACAAAAATGCAAATTTCTCAAAAACGGCTCTAACGATTTTGATCAAATTTTCAGTATTTATAGTGCTTAAGATGCCAAACAAAATGACACCATCCGCTTTTATCAAAACTTCGGCGTTTCATAATTATGGGGAAATGTTAAAAAATAAACAAGTTTATGTTGTCAATCTAGCATCACGGCAACGGCCGCAAGGGATAGCACAACGGTAGAGAAGACGGCCAGTAATTCAAAGGTCGCGCGATCGAATCCCGCCTGGGACAATAACTTTTTTATACGATTGACGTAGGTAGAATATTATTTTTTTGTTTTGTTCTAAAAAGTAGTAAATAAAATGATTAAAAACAATATTATTTTGACTACAGTAAGTTGGGAGAAAGTTTGTGTCAGTTAACTGATACCGTTTATTTTTCATCTCTTTTAGAAAAATTTAAGATACCGGTTTCAATCATCAAAGTTTTGAAGTTAAAATTTTTAGCTGGTGTTTATGGTTCTATTCGATTTAAATCCCAAATACAAAATTTTTATTTATCTCAGGTATTATATTCACTTACCATTTACTGATACTATTTCATAAAGGTAATTTTGTTTATTAATTATAATTACTCTAATAAAAAAAACAGAAAGGTGTTTTTTTATGACCGAGTTTAGATGCCGGATATTAGAAATTTCATTTAACTTGACAGGCAAAATATATAAAAAAAGGAAATACTCAAATTCAAAAGTACAGAAGAAGCTATTTTTAAACTAATATTATTGTAATGTTATGCACAGTTATGCAAAAAAATTGATACAATAGACTCCTCATTATTGTAATAACCTTTGAAACATACAATTTGCATTCCAATTCATATCGAGAGATTTTATTCATTCAGTACGTTGATTACAATGGGGAAAAACCTTGAGTCTTGTTCAAAAATAATGTGTTGTATTTTGTTTAATATTCAGAATCGCATTTGTAAAGACAGTTAGGAATAAATCTAATTTTTTTTACAGAATACTTAACAATTTAAACCAAATCAAAAATTCTATTACTAAATTCTGTCTAAATATACAAATCAATTTACCAACAAAAACATGAACAAATACAAACTTTGGAGTTTTTGTTATAGCCCTGTCAATAAAGACAAAAAAATCACTGATATCTCAACTAATCGGGTTAAAGCTGATATATTTTACAGGTGATAGACCCTTAGTATACATTTGTTTTCTAAAAATTTACTATTTCTTCTTCTTGTGCTTACTCCAAAAAGAGCTTCAATCTTCCAATGACTTATAACTCCGTTGATAAATATTATAGCGGGTTAAATGTTTTTACTTAGGCTCGCATCAAAATGCCAAGTATTGAAATCTTACGAAAATACTAAAAATTTTACCCCCCACTTTTATAACTTTTCTCAACGTTTTCGAGGTCTCTGATCACGGTAAAGCAATAAAAAAAATCGCACTCACAGATGTAGAAAATCTCTGGTAGTGCCAAAATCTTCGTAATTTTATTGCAGAGAGTTGAAAAGCTTTTAAGCTTTCTAGCGTTACAGCAACGTGACAAAAAAAAAAAACACAAGTATTTTTTAATTGAAAAAAAAAAACACGAGCCGACGTCTTGAGTGAAAAGTGTTCCATTTTTATCTTGTTGTAGTTTTGTTTTATGTTAATTAAGCTATACGTTTTGTTTGAAGTATTTTCTTTCAAAACTTATATTTAGGGTGGACAAACTTACAAATGTGATGACAAGTATTCTTTGAATTTTATTATTTTAATTAGACAAATTTACTTTTTTGTCTATGATTTTTGAAATACAAAAATATTTTCAAACAAAAGTTGTAGTACAGATTTTAAGCTTTAAAATAATGTAATTGGTTAATAAGTGTACTTCATTGGTTATGGCTTGGCCTTAGTCAAACAGATCAGGCAAGTATCGCTCGGACCCTCGAATTCTGCGGCTATTCACACTACGGAGTTCATACTTATGCTTCGATTCTAATTGGTGATTTATTGTAGACTTTTTAAATTTAAATTCCATTAAGGGGAGTCGGTACCGTTTACCTCTCCCATGTTAATTATATGGGAGAACATACCCTTCTGTCGGTACCATTATCTCAGTAACTATTATGACTATCAGCATGAATTTTTTGCAGCTATTTAGCAAGCATGTCTTAACTTACTGTAGCAGAATTATAAAAATATATTAAATAGTTTATAAAAATAAATTTTGTTAATATTAACAAATAAAAACCCAAATTTTAATTCAATTATTTGTATTAATTACCAAGGTTTAAATTAACATATCATGATAAATCTGCTAAGGTAGTCTGGTATGGTAGTATAAAAGGTGTGTGCAAATTATCAGGCTTGTAGGTATCACACTTCTAGAAATAAATGTACCTAACATTAAAAAACTAAAGTTTCGGAAAAACGCTTTTAAACATTTTACTCACATTAAAACTCTAGATACTATAATAATGACTGCTAAACAGCTGACTGCAAACTAATGATATTGTCATATAGTGTGACCAACCTATACATTGTAACCAACCTAAATCCATCCAGATGGAAAACAAAAATAATTTAATATGAAACAAGGAGGCCTACATAAAATTTGTAATTTTATTGTTTCCACAAGACATTCAAGTCACTTTAAACTGAGCGCACTCCGTTGTTATATGCAATTTAAACATACATATAATATTATTTCATACATAGTGTTATATATTTTCATAAACAGAAAAAATAGGAGAATTTTTTAGGACAGTAATAATTTTTTGCATTTTTTGAACATAAAAGATTGCCGACTCCCCTTAAACATGATTTGAAAAGTATATTTCACTTACCTTGTTTAGCTGTGTTTTCAAATGTTTTTTGGAAACACTAAAAGTTATCCTAGTACAGCAATTTTTAAAGAATAATTTGTATTCATTTATTTATAAATATAGCCATTATTTAGAATCAGGGGCGAACCTAGGAATTATCTTGGGGGGGGGGGGGGGTTTGGTGTAGAATAACGGGAGGAGGAGGTCCGGGGAAATTTTTTTTGAAATTAAGTGCTTAAAAGTGTGTTTTGAGGGTATTTGAAGACTTTAATTACTTTAAAAACCTAGTAATTTGGTGCAAAAAGTTTTACTTAAACTCCAATTTTTGAAATCGTTACTGAGACATTAAAATAAATAATTAGGCTGTTACAGAGGGAATAATACTAATAAGCCGTGTAAAATATACAATATTACAGTATTATATTTATTTATTGGGAAAAGAAAACGCAATATAGTTATGGAAAATGCAAAAGAAAACTCAGTTGAAGTAAATTATTATAATTGGAAATGCTCATTGATTGAATGGTATACCTTTATACCTATGATGAGCGCAACATTTTTATATCAGTAATCTGACTGCTTTATGTTTTTAAAAAAAAAAAAAATTTGGTTGGGGATGCATCCCCTAGGCCTATATCCCTCCCTGGGTTCGCCCCTGTTTAGAATTCCACTGCCATGCTAGAAAATGTTACGCTAAAATCTGTAAATTAATAGACAACATACACTATACACAGTCCCATAGTTTCCTACATCTAAGAAATGTTGGCAAATCGAGATTAAGGAGAAGATGAAGAGAGTTGTCTACTGTTTGTAGACAACCATATATGTTCTCTACTATATGTATGTATAAAATATGGCAACACCGTATGTATGGTTTTAACCTCAAAGGCCCAACACTTTTCATATTATACTTAAATGCCAGTGTAACTTTGGTCTGTACTTTGATTTAGGTTCATTTTTTAAACTATGAAGCTTGTAACCGTGAATAAACATATTTTTTAAATTTTACAATATAATACCAGTATCGTACAGGTGCCTATTTCTTACTCTGCATGCAATATAAAGAACCTTCATTATCCACCACCTATGAAACCGCAGTGTTACTAACTTGATAAAATGCTGGTTGATGGAGTTATCATGAAGATTGTTAAAAACAAAGCCCTAAAAATTCAAGCTTTTACTTAATTTGTATGAGACTGTGAAACTTATGTCTATGTAGCTACAATGCTCCCCTTCAAATGTCTAGAACGTACTAAAGAGTAGTTGATGATGGTAAATCTAATACCTATATTTTTGATCTCTCTTAAGATGAACACAATAAATGTAAATTATGAAAACTGAAATAAAAATTAATATTGGTAATTTTTATTGATTTAACTCTGTAAAATTTTAGGCAATCTGATTGTTTTCTTGATTTGAAAAACAATTAAATCTTTATACCTTAATATATAACAATTCTTTGATATCATTCATAACACTGTAAGTTTTATATATTATGGTTCACATTTTGTTGTTACATCAGTTGTTTGTACAAAACCTGTTAAATTAAGAAAAGTTATTTTATTTCCAGGTATAAAATGTCGGCAGCAGTTGTGAATGGGTTGCGTGAAGATGGAATAAATGAAGACCTCATATCAGAGACATACGGCGGTGATCTGAAGTCTAGAAACTATACAAAGGTTAGTATGTTAAGCTTTGTTGAATAGTATATTGTTTTATATTTATTATACTTTTCCATGACAGTATTTTTTGTATAAATATATATATATAGCCCAGTCGGTATAGGTTACAACTACCAGTAATTTGAAATACGGCTGATTTTTTGTTTATAAGTACATTAAAGTATGTAGATTAACATAAAAAACGTTTACCAGTCTATCGATTTCCCAAAGTCGAAAATAAAATCGATTATAATTTTTTTTTCTTCGATTATCCTTAATATTTCGAGCTGGGGTGAAGATAGAGGAAAATAAAAAATACCACCGTGTAGGGGAGATATTTTTCAACAAAAAAGGTCATATTATTATGTATTTATTTCGTCCGAGCAATGGTTTGCCTGGAAAAAATTCGATAATGCAGGTATGTATTTTGCAGCAGGGGAAATCACTAAAAGGGGACATCTTATTCATATATGAAGCGTTGGCTCATTCTAAATTGGCCGAATTTTAATATACCGAATTGAAACTTGACATAGGAGTTAAAATATATATTTTAAACATCTATGCTGAGTCTCAGCTTGTTATCTTGAAAATTACCCGATCTAGAGCCACTTGACTTATCAATGGGTTTCTCGATTTTAGGAGTACCGGACCCACCAATTCATTTTAAACAGCTCTAGTTTAGAAAATTTTCAAAATATCAACCTGAAAGTTTTTTTACAAGTTAAATATATAGATTCAAACAAGATCAAGGAGTATAAACCTTTTTTATTATTTACTTTTCAAAGCACAAGTAACTTAAAAAAGTATAATTTTAAACCTTTTTAGATTTTTCATCAAAACGCTCGAGTTAATCGGCTGCAGATTAGTCAATTTTTTAAATATAGTTTTAAAAATAAGTATAGCAAAAAACAATTGTGTTTTTAACTTCTGTACCAATTTTTAAATCGATTTGTTCAAAAATGTCGAAAATGGAGTAGCTGAATCCAAAGGTGTTATAGTTAAAACGAGATAGGTAAAACAGAAGACCATTTTCAAGCGCCTCGTTTTTAAAAATAACATGCAAAAAATTGTTCATACTTACTAAGAATATTTATACTGGTGTACTCAACTTGTAAAACAAATTTGATGTTGATATTCCAAAAATTGACGAAACTGGAATAGATTGAAATTAGTTCGTGAGTCCGGTACTCCTAAAATCGATAATTGAAATCGACTCCTAGATCGGGTCATTTTTATGTATTTTACAAATGATATTTCTTTAAAAAAATTTCAAATCACAGTCAACATTTAAAATATTAGATATTATACCATTAATTGAGTTTTTAAATTAAGAGTTTGGATTAACCATGTTACATTTATTAAAAGTTTAACTCAAAGGCTGTTAAATAAAACAATAAATAGTAAACTGTGTTAAGTTTTATTATAAATTTGAAGTTAAAATATAAGAAATGGAAACCCTAATGTTCATACTGAAATCAATTAATATTGGTAAAATAGTTATTAGATTAGAAAATATGTTTAAACATTTAACATTTACCAAAAATACTGTTAGGGAAAATTTAATAGTTTTAGCTATAAAGAAATTACTTTTGTATGCAATTAAAATTAAACAAAATAAAATAATAATAAACCTTTAAATTTATGTTTATAGCCAAATTGTCTCAGTATTTAGTACAACCTTAATAATTCTTTAGTCTGAATGTGATTCTACTATGAATTTGTTACTCAATACCAAATAATTATTTGTATCTAAACTGTTTGAATAGCTTTGTTATTTGGTAATAATTTAGCGGAGATGTCAATAGTTTAAATTGAAACTCATTTTTTAAAAGGTTCAAATTAACTTATTTTAAAATTACGATTAAAGTGACTAACAATAAATTAATGATTGAGGCTTTTGTAAATAAGTCAATACAGTTTTAATTTATACATTCTAATGTAATTATAAATGTTTTAGAGCGGTCTTAACAATAATGATGGCTTTATACAAGAAGAAATCAAAGCTGACAGTTCTGGTGCAGATGATAACAAGTAAGTTTATCTTATATATTAAAAAACTTTTGCAAAACTAATGACAGCGAGCCTGACCGTTCTACTGGTCGAACTGGTCCGATTTATATGCGGGTTGTACCAAAACGAAGGTTAGCGGACCTATATGTGCATTTAGCCATACAAAAAAATATTTGTATCACAATCTCCCTCCACTAATCTTTTATAATCTTCAGATTTATTAAAAACTAATAAATTCAATATAAAGTCCTCCTTATTTGCACTGCACGGGGTTAGTCTAGTATTATATAAACAAAGTTTTATGATTTACTTGTAAGCTTTATAATGGTAATTAACCTTATGTAATACCATAGACTTCCTGTTATCCATGGGACTGGGCCTCAGTTTGAACAACAAGAAGATTGGTTAAAACAAAAATGTCTAAATACTACAATATATTTAGATAGTCCACTTCACAAATTTTAGTCGGAATTTATTCCAAGATTATAGATAGGATAAAACATTAGAATTTATCTAATTTTATAGATTTTTATAATACACAAAACTTATTGATTATGATTGAGTAGCCTATAACTGAATGAACAAACGTATAAGCGCTTTTAATACAAACTGTGTGCGTTAAAAACAAACTATTTATAGAATAAAGTACAAACAAAATTGTAATGGAATAAAGTGAACCTTTTAAGTAATTTAGACTTAATACAACATAATTCTCTTACAGAATTAAATGTGACCATTATAAACCAAAGATATAAAACATATGATACAACAATATTAGAACAGTTGATTACTATATAAACTAAATCTGTCACATGTCATACAGTATAGTTCACCACATTCCTCCCCACTGAATTTAAAGTACACAGTCTTTAAGATATTCAGGGACTTTTCTTGTTCTTGAAGATATCGTGAGTTCTTTATCTTCCTGAGTGTCACTTGTTGCTTCAGTACTTTGGGAATCTGATTGATCAGTAGAAATGTGATAGCTACTATCGGAAATTGGTATTTGTTGATCAGAATCAATATTATCCAGTTCAGAAGTCAAATTTATATCACCTCTTGGGGCCAGTTGCTTTAGCGATACTATAGCTTCTCTCCCATTAGCATGTCATATAAGGACATAATGAGGGTTAGCTTCTATTAGTTCAGCTTCATCAACTAGTGGTTCATATTTACTCATCCTTTCATGAATGTATTTTTAAATGCATGGTCACACCATGTTTGTCAATTGCAATCGATTCCTTGGTACAGTATTAAATGTGTGACACTACTATTTGCAGTGACTTTCCATATTTTTGTGTTGTATCTGTGAGAACTAAAATGGGGTAGCTGCCATAAAACAATACACTTGTAATTCCCATGTGAATAGAGAGCTAACATTTTTCACAAGTGTTTCTTATGTGATACATTAAATTTAAAAACTAGAGCTATTGAATTTCGATTATTTGCGTTGAAGGGATGCATTTAATGGGTAAAATTATTTTACACTGTATTTTGAAATTTAAATGAAATTTTAGAATAGTGTAAAGTTGCGTATGTTTTCTGTATTTGCTATATTTCCATTTTATAAAAAATAGTTATATTCAATTTTATTATCATTTCCCATTCAGATTTTCAGCAATCTTGACTGGGACTGATTCCATCAAGTCTGGATTATAGGGACAATACTGTTTTTATTCCCTTATTGCTGTAGGATCTTGATAATGTTGATGTAGCATTCGCTGTAACTACCAATCGTTTCAAAATGGTTGTACAGAAATTCTACTCAAATGTAGATAGTAATGAATTTAAAAAAATTTCTATATTCACTAATTGTAATTAAACTTAAACACTTATAGAACCCTTTTTAGACTCGATATTGATATTGGGGTTAATATCTTTTTGACTATTCATCTTAACATTATACATAGTATTTGTAAATTGCTTGTACCACATGCTAAAAAAAATCTGTAGTTAAGAGCCATTCATAACAGTCGTTACAAATCACATTTTAGTAAGTTTTATTCCGTTTAGCACTACCATTTTTGTTGGCCAACAACAAACACTAAGCAAACCACATGTACACTCCGACGAATTCTCCTTCCCCTTCCAACTAAGTATTCCCCCAAAAATGTATTTTGATGGTACCCTCTTGACAGAAGGTAAATTTGTCTGTTTCTTCTTGTTCACCAAGATTTTATTGAATGAACATGATAAATAATTGTGCAATGGAATTCTAGTTTGCTTATGGTCTTTGCAAATTACACAACCATTCTATAATTTAAGCTTATTACAATACTTAATTAAGTTAATTAATGTTAAACAATTGTTTATTTTAATACATTAGAATATTTTTTTTATAATTTCAGCCTTCACCTTGAGGAAGGAAAAGTTTTATTATCTTTAAAAAAAAACTAAACAAAAACATTGTTATTTGTTTCCTTCCACCAACAAGAAGTATTCATTGCAAACACGATTGTACTCATATGTGGTTCTAGTATTTAAAGTCGTATTAGTGAAGTGTGGTATTTATAAATTTTCTTGGTGAATATAATAGAGAATTTTCTTTAAACTTAATGGGGAATTTTCGTAGTAAGCAGAAAAATATTGATCCAGTTGAAAATGTTTCAAGTTAT
>JAGFPH010000526.1:475500-485913 GCA_018207615.1 Philaenus spumarius
ACAATACAATATTCAATCGGAGTTTGGTTTCCATCATGTATGTCTGTCTGTCTGTCCAGGTAGAACTTTGCAATCGACTTTAAACTAACTTCCTGATGAGATAGAGACTTGATATTTTATAGGTTAGAACCGGATAACAATATAATACTCAATCGGAGTTCGACTTCAGCGAGTCTGTCCAGGTAGAACTTTGCAATCGAGTTCAAACTAACTTCCTGATTAGCTAGAGACTTGAAAATAGGTCAGAACTGGATGACAATACAATATTCAATCGGAGTTCGGTTTCCGTCATTCTGTCTGTCTGTAGACTAAAAAGCAGAAAATAATTAATTAAATAGAAAAAAAAACAATTTTTAATATACCACGTTTTTAAAACGAACTAAAAAATATAAAATAATTGTGTATGTGCATATGCTGTTAATGCACATAAATTAACTATTACCCTTAATCCAATTGTTTAAAAAAATGTGGGACGCAGACAATCCATGATAGTTAAGCAGGAGTAAATAAATTACATTACAAACAATCCCATTTCCAATGCACTGAAATTGGTTGTGAATTTATCCGGATTATCTACTTCTAGTATCTACTGGCTGCGCCTCAAGTTTTTTAATCTTCAAGTCTTATAAATATCTCCATAGCCACTAAAAATTCGCCCTCAAATTTTTAGAAGGGCAAACCGAAAATTATTTTATATTTTTTAGTTCGTTTTAAAAACGTGGTATATTAAAAATTGTTTTTTTATTTAATTAATTTTTATTTTATGAATTATAATTCCTTAATTTTGGAGTTCAAATCAATCTTTGTGTACATTCGTATTAGGTCGCATCACATGACATAATGGCTGCCTTCTTCTGTTTGTTACTTTGTCTGTTCCGTACATAGGCCTTTTACATTTCACCACCTTTTAGCTACATTGCACTGTTACATTTTTTCTTAAACTACTACTTTACAATCCACAAACTGTTCTATAGTTTACTTAATACATATTATATAATTCTTTTAAAATTAACTCCACTTCCAATTTCATCTCACTCTTAATACTAACATGAATGGACAGTGTTAAACATCTTTTACAACAATCTAGGCCAAACTATAACAGCCAGTTTATATTTAATTTTATAAGGCAAATCTAATCAAATCCATAATTTTTATAAACTATAGTTTCATTATTTATGGTATATTTATTTTTTAATTTATAATTTTAAAATATTTTTTAAAACTGCATATACCAATTTACAGTTCTTGTTATTTTCATTTTGAAGTTAACCCATTTTAAATGATGTCACCAAAACCAGATATTCATATAATTCCATCCAGGGCCGGATCTACATATTTTGCGCCTATGTGGGCCCCCCAAAATTGCCGCCCTCCCCACAATAAACACTAGAAGTGTTAATGCTAACGTTTTTCCTAAGTCAAGCCATTTTGGTGCGTGTGCAAGCATATTTTCAAAAATTCGCCAAATATAGTAATTATAAACCAATCCAAAAGTGTTCAGTAGCTTTTTTGTAGAGAAAGGTTCAAAGAATTTATATAAGCCAGTAAAATGATTGATGTAAAATTTACAAAGTTATTAGCTCAAGAAACAAAAATATTTAATAACGAAAGGAAACAGTTCAACTTTAGGCCTACATAAAAAGTAGTCAACATTTTTTGTAATTTTGTTCGTAAATGTAAAAAAATTCCAAATTTCAAAATGTAAATTCGTAAATGTAGTCCTGAATAGAACTGTATAATAATATTTATCAATTTCAAATTTCTTATTTTGAAAACACCAGTTCAAAGACTCCCAACAAAACTAGGCTTAGTATGAACAGTAATTTAGGAATATATTCCTTGCCCAAATATGAAGTATTATTATAAGAAAGTGTAGAGAATACGACGTTCTGAGTGAAAAACTGTTGGAAGTGCTACTTTGGGAACGTGAGAAAGTCGAGTTTTGAATTTCCCATTTGTCAGTATTTCTCAGAACTGTACGATCAAAACAGTTGGATTAAATAATATATAGTTTGCCTTACACCAAACGAAAGATTGAACTTTGGTCTATAAATAGATATAAAAAAGTCTATTGAAATAATTTGAATTATAAGAGATACCTCGAACGCAAAATGTGCTGTTTTATTGGTTGAAATCTGTCCAATTGCAAAAGTTTACAGACAATTATTCCATATCTTTGGAACTATGCAAGTGACTTTTGATTGGGTGGCAGTTTTAGAAAGTTAAAATCTTGACGAATCCAAAGGTATCTTTATATTATTGTCAAAATATCCCGGTCGAGCACCATTGAGCTTTAAGCCTGGTTTAAACGCTATGATAAATCGTAACAATTTATCGTTACAATAAATCGAAAGTGTGAGTACTGTTTACATGCAACGATTTCTTGTCCAATCTTCATTGACGAATATTTAACTTTTGATAGTTCTTTCTTATAAACCGTACGCAATGCATTAATTTTTTTAATAGTGTTTCTGTCTACCACCGGATCAAACTCCTTGTATTTTTGAACGAGCGTTATGTGCGCAAGGTCTTTTTTATTCCTGTCGGAGTATTCTTTGCTCTTAATGAGCCACAAGCAGGTAAAACTCCGATATAGTTCAATAAATTCAATCAAGAACTCTCGAGGAGTTTGAGCTGCCTTGCTATCAATTGAATAAAAACAACACAAGGTAAAAAAAAACACGTAAAAATTAGTGCGACAACCTTTCCTTAGTGAACGGCCCTTGCAAACTGAGTCAAATAGTAGCGATAAATGGGCGCTACTGATTACACGTTCCAATTTATCGTTAGGATTCGCAGAAATTGATGCACCTACCATACAATCCAATTCCAATAAATCACTACAATGTGCTATTTAAACGCAATGATAAATTGTAACAATTCGATTACAGTTGGTAAAACTTTTACAGAAAATTAAAATTTTAAAACGATGATTACATATGTAAATATAAGTTAAAAAAAAAGTAAATACAAAAATTAAAGTTTAAATCATTTTCTTTCCAACGGTTTTTGTTTTATTGTGTTTGGATGATTTTTGGTGGGTGAAATATTCAATACAAAGTAGCGTTGTCATTGAGTAGTGTTGAACCAAAGCCTAGCGCTTTGACTGCTCAATAAGGTTAAAAGCATTCTATACCAAAACCAAAATTGTCTCTAGTTTACATTGAATTTGCAATTTGTTTTACTCATTACAAAAAAGTGTTAATACTATTTTCTTTCTCCTAATTTGCTCAGGTTGATTTAATTAGTAGTAAAACATTTTTTTATATTACTAATGAGTTAATGAGATTTTATAAAGCGTTATTAAAACAAAATATAATATATGTAGTTTGAATTACAAATACATTTTTTCATGTTTAGAGAAATATTATATTCAATTTTTATTAATATTTCTGCATGATTACACCAACAGGAGGTAAGGAGGCTAAATCTAATTTTACTATTACAAATTTAATTAAGTTAGTACGTAATTTTTACAAGGTGAAATTCAGAAGTGGTTTTGCAAAATAATAAAAGACATCAATTTCAAATCACGTATTTCAAGTTTATTATACATTATACAGTTTAAACAATTACGTCCATCCATGTTGCGTTTGAAAACACTTTTCTTTAAAACACACTACACTACACTACTATAGGCTACTACGTTTAAAACTTTAAAAACAAAAGTACAGTAAATCAGTTTTACATTGAACGAATCACACTGAAGTGTTGTGCTGTAGGTGACTAAACAGTTTAGGTTAGTCCTCTAGGTTTTTTTTATTCTAATTATATAAAGTGATAATACAAACGCATCGAAACTTGAGTGTGCGTGACTGGAAAACTGCCCCCCCGATCTCTGACGTCAACATGACGTAGGAACTGCTTGGGGGGGTAGTTTTCCGGGGGGTAGTATTCCGGCGACCCGTGCTGCAGCACAAGAACTGTAAAAATGTCGTAATGGTGAAACGCAAACAACAATAAGACTGAACTGAACGAATGACAAAACAGACAACTGTGATTTCTCGTCTTTCTCAGTTTTAGCCGAAGGAACGAAGTTTATTGATTCGCCGCTGAACGGAGCCGAAGATGCACGAAGCAGCGGCCGCATCTGTCTCATACACTCACAAACACGTCAGTGTACATTTAGTTTGTGTCAAACGAATAACTTGGCATTAGCTCATTCATGACTACATCTATGTCAGACGCTCATAAGCATTTGTTTTAAAACTGGAATGGAGTTTTAGTTTTTCTAAAACATAGTACTGTAATATTATTTCCCAAATTTCAGTTTTTTTTGCCGCTCCTAAAAATTTGCCGCTATGGGCACGGGCGCACTTTGCCCCATGCTAAATCCGGTCCTGATTCCATCTCTATGGGTGTATACAAATGTTATAACTCATATAATTCCAAATATTCTTAGTCTGATGAATCCAAAAAGAACATGGTTTTATGGTTGTTTTCTTAAAGATCTCTGATCAAATATCTTTGTTGGAGAAAATGTCGGGTGAGATTGTCAGTCGTGCAGGCAAAATAGACTGATATCCAATTAGCTTTCCTGGTGATTTGAGATCAAACTCATATCACTTTTGATTGCTGTCTGTGCAACTGGCTAGTATTGTACTGTTTGAAAATATTTAATGTGTGATAATTAGGGAATATGATATAATAAAAGAAAACAGTATTGATGTTATTGGAATTCAAATGCAAATAAGAAAACATAATAACATTAACTATTCTGTCAAAAATATTCTTGACTCTCATGACTGATTAAATACTTACTAGTGGACATGGCAATGCTTCGCTATTGCTTGATTTACCTAACCTAAAATTATATTCAGTTTTTGATCCAAATCAGTTGTTGATCAAAATCAGCTGTTGATCAAAATCAGCTGTTTTAAGCTTTTCATAAGAACAGCTGTTTTTTGTGCCCCTGATAAAATCAAAAGAAATCTTTCTTCTTCTTCCTTAAGATTGACCTTCCATAAGATTAACATGGCAACTTTGAGGGCCACTGAGGCGAAGCCCTTAACATACATTGAGCTCATTTTAAGGGAAGCACAACTTCAGAGTGAGCTCTGTAAAATGACACCAAAAACATCAAAATCGGTTAAAAACTCTAGGAGGAGTTCTACTCACAAAATAACCCGTAGCAAATTAATTATGTATAGATAGATTTAGTGTTTATTATCTTTAGACATATTATTGATATGTCTTAAATATTTGTCTCTATTTTGTTTACAAGACTAATAACACAGAAATATAAATTTTGTACAATTTGTTTTCATTATGAGTTGGAGAAGGGATTAAAACTCATTTTCCTTTACAAATAAAAATTTCGTCAGAGATTTGTGTTATATTGACAGTCAAATTATTTCTAAAAGCAAGGTTATATTGTGCTAAATGTATTTTTTTTTTTTTAGTCAGGCACAGAAGGTAAACCGAAAGCAGTGATGTTAAATCATGATAATCTGACATGGGGTGCTCAGGTTGCTGCAGAATATCTCGAAGTAGAACCAGGCAAAGACTCTATCGTGTCTTACCTCCCTCTAAGTCATGTAGCAGCACAGGTAATATTACGTAACAGCAGTTAGTTACAGAGACAAAATTAGGAATTATTGACAACAAGAACAAAAAATATCCCAGAAAATTTCTTTTTCAGTCAGTAAGTTAGTTTGTTTTTAACAGATAACCCGTTGATGAGAATACCTTTCTAACTGTCCTAATTGGATTAGCATTAAAAAAATTAAACAAATTAGATTTAAAAAATTTAAGCAAGGGTTTTACATAAATTTAGTTTAGGGAGTTTACCTTTTCTCTATATTATTTAAAGTTTAATAAAATTAAAAATATATATATTTACAGAAAGAAAAGTGTACTACATTGCAAAATATTTGTAAAATTCGTGACTGTTTAAAAATGTCTTAAATTGACATAGTTCAAATCACAAATTTGTAATTATTTCAGTAAACACAATACATATAGTGGTGTATTTTTGTCAGCTTTTGTGGGATTAGTCTAATTCTATCAACTTGTATACTTTTGAGCTTCTTTGAAAGTAGGTCCTTTCTGAAGGTAGGTGTCACTGATATTTAAAAGTAGGTTGTGGATTTACTCTAAAAGTGTGGTTTTACAATCTTATTGTTATTAATAACAAACAAACAAAAATAACAGAAATTCGAACATAACGTATTTGTTAAATTTTGACACAAACTAAAAAATGAAAATACAAACTGATTGCATAAATTACAGAATTTTATTTCTCTGGCACTAAGAATACATAGTTATAGAAATTGGGAGAATAGCTATTTGCATTCCATTATTTCATTGGAAATCCTACCAAAATGTATTTGGGTTCTTTAGAAATGAAGCCTTTCTTAGAAATTTGATGAGTCCGTATTGTTGGAATGGTGTAAGTAATTAGGGTTAATATCAACCACCACATTAAGTTTTGTCCTCTACAGTGCGTTACTTGATAAGATGTTATTTGCATTTAAAACCTTACTTCTGCTGGACCATCATCATAGTTGTTTTAATTTTAGTAGTTAACATATTTTTATAAAATTTTGAAGAATATAATAATAACTTAAAAGTATTGTTACCTGTAAAATTGTTTTATTTTTGAATATCTACTCTAATAACTATTTCTGGTCCTTATTAGTTTCAAAGCACAGAGTGCTTAATTTTTTTAAATATTTTTCACTTAGGTATTTTTAAAACGTCTTAATATATATAAAAGTAGAAAACTAAACACAACACTCTTAATAGCTTTATCTGAATTTAAATAGCTTCTGTCTGGCTTTACAGTTGGCTGATGTGTACGTACCAATTTCGTTCGCTGCTAAGGTGGCGTTTGCAGATAAAGATGCTTTAAAGGTATGAATATGATAAAATTTCAATATTTCACTACAACAAAATATGAAAGTAAAATTAAGTTAAGAGCAAAAGACATCATTTAAAATGTTAAATGTAATTTTGATAATATGTAATTATTTTTGTTCAAAAACTTAAAAAAAAAATGCTTAGTGTGAGATATGCACACACATATGCAGATGGACACACCTTCCAGTAGCCCAGTCGGTATAGGTTACAACTACCAGTAATTTGCAATACGGATGATTTTTTTTTATAAGTACATTAAAGTATGTAGATTAACACAAAAAAAAGTTTACCAGTCTATCAATTTCCCAAAGTCGAAAAAAAAAAATCGATTATAATTTTTTTTCGATTATTCTTAATATTTCGAGCTGGGATGAAGATAGAGAAAACTAAAAAATACCACCGTGTAGGGGAGGTATTTTTCAACAAAAAAGGTCATATGTATTTATTTCGTCCGAGCAATGGTTTGTCTGGAAAAAATTAGATAATGCAGGTATGTATTTTGCAGCAGGGGAAATCACTAAAAGGGGACATGTTATTCATATATGAAGCGTTGGTTCATTCTAAATTGGCCAAATTTTAATATATCGAATTGAAACTTGGCATAGGAGTTAAAATATATATTTTAAACATTTATGCTGAGTCTCAGCTTGTTATCTTGAAAATGACCCGATCTATGAGTCGATTTCGATTATCGATTTTAGGAGTACCGGACCCACAAACTAATTTCAATCTATTCCAGTTTCGTAAATTTTTGGAATATCAACATCAAATTTGTTTTACAAGTTGAGTACACCAGTATAAATATTCTTAGTAAGTATGAGCTATTTTTTTCATGTTATTTTTAAAAACGAGGCGCTTGAAAATAGTCTTCTGTTTTACCTATCTCGTTTGAACTATAACACCTTTGGATTCAACGATTCCATTTTCGACATTTTTGAACATATCGATTTAAAAATTGGTACAGAAGTTAAAAACACAATTGTTTTTTGCTATACTTATTTTAAAAACTATATTTAAAAAATAGACTAATCTGCAGCCGATTAACTCAAGCATTTTGATGAAAAATCTAAAAAGGTCTAAAATTATACTTTTTTAAGTTACTTGTGCTTTGAAAAGTAAATAATAAAAAAGGTTTATACTCCTTGATATTGTTTGAATCTAATCTAACTTGTAAAAAAACTTTCAGGTTGATATTTTGAAAATTTTCTAAACTGGAGCTGTTTAAAATGAATTGGTGGGACTGGTACTCCTAAAATTGAGAAACCCACTGATAAGTCAAGTGGCTCTAGATCGGGTCATTTTCAAGATAACAAATTAGTGATTTCCCCTGCTGCAAAATACATACTTGCATTATCGAATTTTTTTTCCAGACAAACCATTGCTCGGATGAAATAAATACATATGACCTTTTTTGTTGAAAAATACCTTCCCTACACGGTGGTATTTTTTATTTTTCTCTATCTTTATCCCAGCTCGAAATATTAAGGTTAATCGAAAAAAAATGATAATCGATTTTTTTTTCGACTTTGGGAAATCGATAGACTGGTAAACTTTTTTTTATGTTAATCTACATACTTGAATGAACTTATAAAAAAAAAATCAGCCGTATTGTAAATTACTGGAACTTTGGGTCTAAAATTACCTCTACCGACTGGCCTACACCTACAGGGTGAAACTTCTTGCCTGTATGAAAACATTTTGACATAATATTTTTAGTAGAAAACTTCTATATTTTCATCCTTGAGGATGGTGAAGTGTAGCTCGACTCTATGAACTACCACTTTAGTTCAGGTTTTGTGTGTGCGTTGCATCAGTGTTATCATGTTGGTTTACTGCATTGTGTAAAAAATGTCAATGCAACTGTCTTGATGGTAATTTTTGTGTTTTTCTGTAAGTAATCATGCAATTTGGGGAAAATGTAGGGATTGTGAAGGAATGGTAAATCATTTTATCATTGGAATCTTATGTTAAATGGTAAAATAAAATTCTGTCAGTTAACTCTCTGTATATCACTTTTATGTTTCCTTTTAAGTTTATACTACCTGAATGGTAATCATAAATTTGACACGATTATAACGGTTTTTATGTTCTTTGCATTCACTGGCTGAATGGCAATGTTTTGCTTGTTTTAACATAAACATTTTCAATATATCCGTACATATTATTTAAATGTTTTAAAAAATGTTTTAGAATGGTGGATTAATTAAATTGGCATGCATGTGTAACATCATGGCTTTTACAGTGCCAACATTTAGTATAACATTTATAACACTGTTACTTTTATTAAAACTGTATGCACAATTCAAAAACACATCTTCTTAGTGCTGTGTCGGTTGAAGTACTCCCAAATAAAAGGACAGGTTCACTTTCAAAACCTGGCGGGGCCACATGGCTTCTGTTCTGCTTAAGATGTCATGTTGCTCCGATTGGTCCGCTAAGGGCCAATAGGATCGCTCGTACAATTCAAATTTCTGGGTTGGAGATTTCAGATTGTAGAACACTTTAAAATGTAATTATTTACTATTTCAGTAATAATAGATTATTGTGTTAAAATTTATTTTGGAATTTGATAAATCTGATGCCTTAGTTTGGTTATTTAATTAATTTAATATGGTTTTTATAAAAATCCCACGTTTATCAGTGCAATGACTTTGGGTTCTTACAACAAGATTTCCTATATTACACTTATAAATAAATATTTTTAGCATGATACATCTGACACTAATTTTAAAATAATTCATAGTTTTCTATTGATTTAAAATCTTGTTAATTTAAGTTTGACCTCATTGCAATGTACACTCTCTCACTTGACTTCATTACAGTTACTGATTTGACTTGCAATAATGCAATGCATGGCATAACAAACATGGAGTTTGATCTTAATTAAAAGTTACTTATATGCTTTTTATTATTAAATAAAACTTTGATTTACATATTGGTTTGTGAAAATATATAGATCTTTTTTACAGTGGTTGTTTTAAATATATCTCTATTATATTGATTGTGTTGTGACTTTAAATTAATTTATTTCAAGATGAAACAGTGGTTTGTTGCTAAGTTGTACCATGAGTGATGTGCATTACATAACATAGGTATATAGATATATCAAATATTGAAATAGGTATAAATTGCCTCTGTTACATTGACTATCCAATCCTTGATTATTTGTCGTGACAACAAATTATTAGTCATAACAAATAATCAAGGATTGGTTAGACAGTGAAACATGTAATTTATACCTATTACAATATTTGTTATCATTAACAATACGGGAGCTTACACAATGAAAAAAAATATACAGATATATATAATTTATTTTCATGTCAATATGAAATGTTTTGTAATATGTGTATGTTATACACAATTAACCTGAGGTACATTTAATAGCTGATTGATATCCAGAGATATCTATTTCATTTTCTCCTGGAAAGACATTTTTTGGATGTGGATTAGGTAGATGATGGATACCTATTTCATGTCAATAAATTGTCAAATATATCCATTAGATGTGCAATAGATAGCTGATGGATATCTATTTCATGCCAGTAAATT
>JAGFPH010000526.1:485923-495936 GCA_018207615.1 Philaenus spumarius
TATATCCATTGGATGTGCAATAGATAGCTGATGGATATCTATTTCATTTTTTATATAAATGGAATGTCACAGATATCCATTGGATGTCCATTAGATAACTCATGGATATCTTTTTTGTTTTTTATGTCAATAGGATGTCGTAGCTAAGCTACGGATGTCCTTACATATCTACTCTGGATATCTGTAGATATCCACTATGGATATCCACAACCATGGATATTAGAGGACATTACTCCATCCAATGGATATATATTGGATGTATACGGATATCCACCGGATATCATAGATATCCAACACAGATATCCATATGGATATACATTAGATATGCTTGCGCTGTGTGGGATTGTATTTGGATAACCTAATAGAACTCCGATCCAATGCAATATTTTGTTCCACTGGAAATTCGACTTTTTTGGCGCTATCTATTGGGGAAACGAAGGAAGCTGTTTGAAACACCAATGCTACCAATGCTTTCTCCCTAGCGCTACCTCGCGGCGCGATCATGTACTATTTTTGCGACAACTTTTTTTCCGACACACAGCCCCCTTATGGATGCAAGATCTATTTATTATTCATGATCTATGGTTGTACGGTATAAGGTACACTAGTACAGTAAGAAGGGATAGGAATGCTTTGCAATAATGTCGTTAATAATTCTATAACCGAGCAAAATAGTGGATTAAATTATCTGAATTGCTATTTTTGTTTTGTTTTCACAGTTTAATAATTTTCTGAAATAGCTTGGAACCTACTCAATTATTCAATTTTAAAATGATGTAGTTTAGAAAACAAATATTTTACATTCATGTTTTTGAAAGTGAGTTAATTTTGTTTTAGAACTAATATTTATTTACTTATTTGAAGGGAAGTTTAATAAAAACTCTGGGTGAAGTAAAGCCTACAGTATTTATGGGTGTTCCACGTGTATGGGAGAAGATCTATGAGAAGATGATGTCCATAGGGAAAGAAACTACTGGATTGAAAAAAGTGATAGCTACATGGGGCAAGGCAAGTTGTTTGCAGCACCATATGAATGTCATGAATGGGTGAGTCAAATCATAATAAACTTTAATATTAGTTGTGTTCGCTTTTGTGTCCTTTAAACATTTATGCAGACTTTGTATTACATATTTGGTACCTACATATATTTTGGAGAAAATTTAAAATTTGGATTGAGTTTATTTAAAGATTAATTTTGTGTGATAAGGAAGAATTAAAATTCTTTTAGTCATTACCATAGTTATTACATAGTGCTAAACAAAAAATTATTACACAAAATTAGATGAAGCAAGTAGTAGTAATAAGATCTTTCGATTTTATTTTCCTTACATTTCTGTGCATAGATAGTAAGTTTAGTTCTGTAGAATTACATAGATTGTTATAAGACTTATTTGAAGGTATTGTAAAACATGCAAGTACATGATATTCCGGGAAAGTTGGTTTTGCTCTTCACATTGTTATGGTTAAAGTTTGCCTGAAATTTATATTTTATATCGATAATCTCATTGAAAAGGCATTGTAAATAGCAACAGTTGACCTCACCACCGAACTTTGAAGGAAGGTTCTTACAGATTAAACTTTCTGTTCTCTTATTAAAAAAAATAAGTTATCTATACTAATATTATAAAGATTTAAAGTTTGATTGTTTGTTTGTGTGTTTGTTTGTTTGTTTGTATGTATGGGGTAATCTCTGGCACTACTAAACCGATTGAAAAAACAGTTTTACTAATAAAAAGCTACACTATCCCTGAGTAACATAGGCTATAATTCATTTCGATAAAAACCTTTTTTTATTCCAATATTTGTAAATTTAGTCGGAAAAAATTCTTAGGTTAGGCCCAGAATGATAAATCAACACATGTATTTACATTTATTACCATAGCAACCAATTGATAACAGATAATATAGCTGTTAGCTCCAATATTTCCATTAACAGCTGATTTCTAAATTTGAAGCAATTATTGTTTTAGCCTTTGGGTTAGGGTTTTTAAGTGTAGACCTGAGCCTTGCTGGTTCTTTTAACCATTATTATAACTGCTGTTTTAAAATATAAGAAATAATTTAATTTGAACATTTGACATTATTTACCATCTTAGTTTTGAGGTTATTATTAATCCTACACCTTTGTTATAAATAAAACATAACATATGTTTTTAGAAAATTCCAATGGGGGTTGGCGTGCGGAGCACGCAGGGGTCTCCCCTAGTACCTGATAAAATATTATTTCAATAATTAAATGTACCTATATTATTCTTGGTTTACACTATTTAAGTCAGCATTAGTTTAAGACCAGTTAAACTGGTTACCAAAGGTCCCAATTGACAGGAAAATTACTGTGTGTGAACCTACCTACAATGTCACCATCTTCTGTAATGCAAAAACTATTGTAGTAGAACCCCTCTTAACCGGTCTGGTCGGGACTGAGACCCTGGCCGGTTACGAGTTTGGCCGGTTTATCCTAGGTTCCCGTAAAAAATAGATGTTTGTTCAAAAATAACCTTCAATACATATTTCGTAAATAACCAAGCAAATAAGTCGTTATTGCAACTCATTTTATTGTATGTAGTGTACATACACAAGCAAACAAACACCAACAATTTAAACATTTTAACTTACATAAACTTTGAAAACTTAATATACATATACTAATTTATAATATAACTAGTGGACCGGGCAATGCTTCGCTATTGCTTGATTTACCTAACCTAAAATTATATTCAGTTTTTGATCCAAATCAGTTGTTGATCAAAATCAGCTGGTGATAAAAATCAGCTGTTTTAAGCATTTCATACGAACAGCTGTTTTTTGTGCCCCTGATCAAAAGAAATCTTTCTTCTTCTTCCTTAAGATTGACCTTCCATAAGATTAACATGGCAACTTTGAGGGCCACTGGGGCGAAGCCCTTAACATACATTGAGCTCATTTTAAGGGAAGCACAACTTCAGAGTGAGCTCTGTAAAATGACACCAAAAAAATCAAAATCGGTTAAAAACTCTAGGAGGAGTTCTACTCACAAAATAACCCCTATCAAATTAATTATGTATAGATATACAAGAACTTTTGTTCTCACGAAATTCAGTAAAGATGCTGACAAAGCAACAGACGAAGAAAGAGAAAGAAAGGATGCCACTTTGTTAATTGATTCTAAGAAAAAATACATTTGCCGCGGAAGCAAGATTTGATTCCCCTCTTCCTTCCGCGGCAACTGTATATTTTCTTTGAATCAATTGACAAAGCGGCATCCTTTGTTTCTTTTTTACAACCCTCCTCCCATGTTCCCCTGCCGCACACCTAACGTTGCGTCACCCCGCTTTATTTTCTAGGTAATATCCGTCAAACAATCAATGTTTGCGACTTCGGCCAGTTAATTTATTTGACTCTATTGTTCCTTGGGATAGGCCTGTTAATCCGAGGACCGGTTGATCCGAGAGAGATGGGTTCTACTGTGCTTCACATAACTATAACTTCAAGTTATAGTTTGATTATCTTCATGAATCCCTGAAGATGAAGACATTGTCGTTGAAACATGTTTAATTAAACGTATTACTTGTGATATTTAATGATTAAGTTTATTCTATCAAGTAAATCTTCTTACAAGTCGAGCTCAGTATTTATTCCACAGTTTCTGACGTATTGAATTTTCATTTTGAAATATTTTTGTCACAACACTTGTTGCTATTTGACCGTGTAAAAAATACATAAGGTATGTCTATTAAGTAAACTTTATTTAAATGTATTACAATTTTAACGCTTTCCTCTTTAATACACTCCCCATTTGCACTAAAAGTTCGCTGTAGTCTTGTTTTCCACTGTACAAAGTCAATGGGGAAAATCAATTTCTGTCAGCTGTTGCAACACATTCACTGTTTTCTTCTTTACAGCAACCATTGATTCAAAACGTTTCCCTTTAAGCACTGATTTGACTTTTGACGTAAAAGATATAAGTCACTCGATGCTACATTGGGCTAATATGGGGAATTGGGCAGTAATGCTCTTCTCTGTTAAAAACTGCTTCACATAAAGTGATGTTTCAGCAGAAGCATTGTCCTGGACCCAAACCATTCGCACAGTTGTGGCCGTTTTTCTAACTCTTTCTCTCAGGGCCGCAGCTAGGGGGGGGGCAGGGGGGGTCGTTTGCCCCGGGCGGCAAATTTTGGGGGCGGCAAAATTGAGGTTGCTTTTTTTTAACTGTACTATACAAAAAAGGTTGCTTTTGCTAACCGTTCTTATACTTTAGCCAATACAATAAAAAGGGCTCTTATAATACTTATATGAACCCCAGTGGTGAGGTGCAGAGATGGGAGCGGCGGACATAACTGCACAAGGTAAAAGTCGTTTCTTATATTTTACAGGCGCGTAGAGTGGAGCGCTGCCGCCCGCGCCATCCAACCCCTGTTCCCCTTCCCGCTCCCTGAGATGAGTCATCAGTCAGTTATGTAACATAACCTTGCTACTTACTATAGCCCGTCTCAACTTAAGTTGAGGCAAGAGGGTGGGTAATTAGGGTCGGTCTCAACCGTCATAAAACTGACCCTTATTAATGCCGCCTGAGTGAACCTGTGGACACTCTAGTATAAAATTGCAATTCAGTATGTCTTAAGTCAAAATGAAAAAACGATATCATATTTCGTTTCATGATACTTTCCTGATAATTTTGATACCAAATTTGATTACATTTGGCCAACTTTGAGCTGTACTAGCAATATAAACTTTCTTAGTTGAATTAAGTAACATTACTAATACGGTTTACAACAATAAAGCCACAAAAATGTACTAGAGAAGTTCATATTTAGATATGTAACAAATAATCATTATTTGAGAAAAAAACTCGATACTGTATCGTTATTTACCATAACAGCCTACAAACAATTGTGTGTTTGTACCATGTTAATCGGCCGAAGGGGGCGCTATCCTGTCCGCCATATTGAATCTGATTCCCATAAGAGCAATGCTACAGAATAAATAATTTTTTCTGTTAATTCGCGGAATAAATTTAAAAATTTGGTTTCATTTTGAAGTACTGTCATATGCGGAAACTGATTTATTGTTTTCATAAACATATGATATAAATAGTAAAAAACAGTATACTTTATTAATTTTTTACTCAGTTGCAAAAAGAGATATTTCACAAAATCTTAGCACTCAACACCCACAATCTATTTTACTTTAAGGAAAAAATACAGCTTTCGTTTTTTGACAAAAACAACACAAAAATATGCTTAATAGTGAAGGTATGTTTTGGTTATTTAACATTGAAATTGGTACCCAACTTCGCCGTTTTGAATGTAGGGAGCCGAGCCTTAAAGTGTTGTAATTGTTTTTTTGTCAATACAAGAAATTACAAAATTAAGCTCCGAAACGCAGAGAGAAAGTTTTAACTATCCCATATGGTAATTATAATATGTTATTACAATTTATTATTATTATTATGTTGCTTTAATTAATGCAATATAATTAATACCGCTTTATCATTAATAATACAAATTTAATTTTGTAATTTCTTGTATTGGAAAACAACAGTTACAACACTTTAAGTCGGCCGATTAACATGGGACAGACACACAATTGTTTATATTATGTTAAATAACGATACAGTATCGAATTTTTTCTCAAATAATGATTATTTATTACATTTTTAAATATGAACTTCTCTAGTACATTTTTGTGGCTTTATTGTTGTAAACCGTATTAGTAATGTTGATCCAACTAAGAAAGTTTATAATGCCAGTACAGCTCAAAGTTGGCCAAATGTAATCAAATTTGGTATCAAAATTATCTGGAAAGTATCATGAAACGAAATATGATATCGTTCTTTCATTTTCACTTAAGACATACAGAATTGAAATTGTATACTAGAGTGTTCTACAGGTTCACTCAGGCGGCATTAATAAGGGTCAGTTTTATGACGGTTGAGACCGACCCTAATTACCCACCCTCTTGCCTCAACTTAACCTGAGACAGGCTATAGTCAGACGTCGAGTCGATTGCTGTCATTTAATTGTGTTATGCTTATGCTAGTTCATTTTTGTAAGTGCGGTAACGTGTTTGAAAGTGTTTTTTTGAAGTGACTCTGTGAATTTTTATTTTTCACTCGTTTAATATAAACTCGGTAGGCTATAATTTTTATGCAATTTTATTATAATTTTTATATCAATATTATAACATTAAATTCATCTTCTTTGGTTCATGCATAGATCGTTTTTTATGATATTTGGTAAAGAAATTTTTGTTTATATTCTTCAAATGTTCAAACTTTTTGTAATTTTTTCAACACTGTTGTTTGAAAACAAAGACTTTTTTAAATCGCAATAAACAATTTCAAAAACTAAAACGAATTCGTTGTAGTAATAATAACTAAAAACGATCACGGTGTTATAGTAATAATTCTTTGATATTGGTTCTGTCCTGTGATAAAATGTTACTATGTAATTTATATATAATTAAATATCAAATTATTGATTAATAAGTTATGATAAAGTCCTACAATGATGTTAAATAGCAATATAATATGTTGTATTTATTTACTATTTGTCGAAAAAGAAGTTTGAAAGCCTGCTTAGAAAGCTTAGGATCGGAAGCTATGGCAGACGCCAAGATCATGGCCCAAAACAATGATTTGGAAACTGAATTTAAAGAACAAAGAAGAAGAAAAAAGAAAATGATGCCTGGAGAAAAATGTGAAGATGAAGCATTTGGCTTAACTTAAGAAGAAAAGTTCCGGGCTTCTCTCATGGAAATAATTGACAGAATTGTAAATTTGTTTTTTTGAGTGGCTCCCAAATAGACAAAACTGATGCAAAAGATTTACAAGTTAGAGCCAAAATGTTAGCCGACATTTACCCAGAAGATTTAAACAAAGACGAACTGGTTGATGAAATAGAGAGTTTTAAATTTCATGCCATTGAAATGGACAGTAGATTAAAAAATGCTACAGCACAATATACTTTTAAAATAATTTATGAGAAAAACCTTGAAGAAGGCTACCCAAACATCACGACAGCTCTGCAAATATTTCTTACTCTACCAGTCTCTGTTGCTTCGGGTGAGAGGAGCTTCAGTAAACTGAAATTGATAAAAAACTATTTGAGAGGCACAATGAAACAACAAAGACTCACCAATTTAAGTATTATCTCAATTGAACATGAAAGAGCGTAAAAAATTTCATTTTCTGACATAATCAAGACATTTGCTGCCAAAAAATCAAGAAATATAAAATTTATTTAACTTTTTAAACTTATTGAGAAACTGTATATGTATAGAGAGGGAGCGTATATATTACATACTGTTTGTTCACTGCAATTTAATAAACACATTTTAAAGAATTTGTTTTTCTTTGCTCACTTAAAAATTATACTTGCAGATTTATGGTTTCATAATAATTTACCAATCTTAACTATTATTATATATTATTAGATTTGTAATAAGCTAATATCAAAAATATCATAAAAGGTTTGGGCCGTTTTCCTAAAAACGTTTGTGTGCTCCGTGTTAGCCATAAAATGCCATTGGCGCTGAAAAAAAATCCACAGTTGCGTGGTGGAAGGGGGCGGCAATTTTAGGACTTGCCCCCCCTAGAAAAATCTGTAGCTGCGGCCCTGCTTTCTCTCAATGTTCTCAAAACTTCCTTATAATAGTTTTGGTTCACTTTTGTGCCTTTTAGGACCCATTCTTCCAAAACTATACATTTATATCGAAAAACGCAACGAGGAAGGCCTTGAAGTTTGATGTGTTTTTCATTCTTGGTGATGACTGTGTTACCTAATTAATGCATTGACTGCCTTTTAGTAGCATGACATATTTGAAGATCCAGGTTTCGTCTCAAGGGATTACTATCCAAGTTTGGATCTGCATAAAGTTGTTCCGGGATGTCAACACAACATTCCTTACGACATTCTATTTGCACGTTATGATCCTGATACGCATTCTCTCGAGGTGTCTGTCAATATTCTTTGATTCAGCTATCATTCTAACTCTGAGACGGTGGTCTTTTCAAACTGTCTGACTCATTGTTGCTACATTTTCTGAAGTGCAAGTTCGTGCAGGAGTTACATAATCTTTAAAATTTTCACGTACCTCGCTGACATTTTCATGTAATACATGTGCAAAAGACAGGCAGTCATTTCCATAAGCTGTGAAAAGCATTTGAAAACATTCTGTTTTTGTTATTCAGTTAAACTAAAAATTTTAAATTGATGCTTTGTTCTACTTTTAAACTTAGCACTTTCCCAGTATACTATAGACAACACAACCAAACTAAATAGTGATTCACAATCAACTGAAAGTCGCAGAGTATTGCTGCTTGTAATCCGAGGTTAACTTGCATGCACTTATAAAATTTTACCATAGGTTTGTTTATTAGGTGGAATCACAGTCTTGAAATTTGTTTTACAGTCGCATTCCTTTAAATTTTAGATAAAACTCTGATTTACAGATTATGTCATAAATTGTAGTGAAAAAAGTATGTTAAATTATGTGTGTTTTGTTTTAATATCCTAGAGATGGAGCAGAATCATTTTCATACAAATTTTACCGATGGATGATATTCAGCCGAGTGAAAGCTGCTCTTGGATTGGACCGGTCTAAAATATTTATCTCTGCTGCTGCTCCTATATCTGTTGAAATCAAGAAATATTTCATGAGTATTGATATACCTGTAACAGAAGTAAGTTCTTTTAGTTGGGTTCGCTAAGTACATTAGATTAAATAAGTATTAACTTTTACAGTAAAAAAAATCATTTAAAGAAAAGGTATAGGTAAATCATTAGTTATATCATATTTTAATTAACTATATTGCTAAGTGAAAATTAGTGTGTATTCTAAAAATATTCTGAATGATTAATGGTCACATTAGCATTTTGATGAAATCTTGGAAATGGATTTGATTATTATAATTTTAAATTATGAGAGTTTAAAAAAAGTTTTGCCTACTTTGGTGTAGTAGTCAACTACAGTATCAAGAACAACTTTCGATGTAGGAACTCGTTCCGGTGCACTAATTCAGAATATTTAAAAAAAATTTGGAAAACGGTTGACCCTAAAGGCCATCCATGTAAATTCCCTCTAAGTTTAATTACAACAAACACTATTTTTGGAAATTTTGAACTGCCATAACTTTTGAATGAATCAACCGATTTTTATGCGATTTGCGGCAATCGGTGCAGTTTTTTAAGTCCATTGAAAGAATCAACAACAAAAATTTTTCAGATGAAAAGTTTCGGAGAAATTGAGGAAAAACACTTTTTTTGATTTTCTTTCGTTCACGATATCTCGCGAATGAATCAACCGATTTTTATGCAATTTGCAGCAATCGATGCAGTTTTTCGAGTCCATTGAAAGAATTGACAACAAAAATTTTTCTGATGAAAAATGATTTTCTTTCGTTTACGATATCTCACGAACGAATTAACCGATTTTGACCGGACTGGTAGCGATCGACGTCGCTTTTCAAGGTTAAAAGCTGATTAGATTTTGGAATTGATCGGTAAAGCCTTTTAATAGTTATTAAAAAAAAAAACTGATTTGAAAAAATTGTATTTCTTAGTTTTTTTGAAATTTCTCAGAACCTACCGGTCCGAATTAGTTGAAATTTTCAGGAAATCTAAGTTTGATGGAACTCTTTAGAACGCCGTTTGCTAGGATCCAATCGGTTAAGCCGTTCAAAAGTTATAAGCGGGTCACATACTTACATACACACACACATACATACAGACAGGGTGACACCCTCTCGGGAGTGGTCAGGGAAGATTCCTAGGACCTCAAAACGTCGAGATCTGATGAATACTCGATTTTCGAAAAACAGGGCGAAACCAATAACTTTCCCATTTTAGAAAATTTTCAATTTTCTTAGCGGGAAGTTAAAAAAATTATTTTTTGTTTCTATTGATTTTTGACAAACATATTGCACAGCAAGTGTCCCACCTATAACTATTTATGAATTATACTTATAGTCAACTTTCAACACTTAACAATTGCAACAATCACTTTAATATAACATAATACATCTTTAAAATACA
>JAGFPH010000526.1:496036-520459 GCA_018207615.1 Philaenus spumarius
CCCCCCCTAGAAAAATCTGTAGCTGCGGCCCTGCTTTCTCTCAATGTTCTCAAAACTTCCTTATAATAGTTTGGTTCACTTTTGTGCCTTTTAGGACCCATTCTTCCAAAACTATACATTTATATCGAAAAACGCAACGAGGAAGGCCTTGAAGTTTCATGTGTTTTTCATTCTTGGTGATGACTGTGTTACCTAATTAATGCATTGACTGCCTTTTAGTAGCATGACATATTTGAAGATCCAGGTTTCGTCTCAAGGGATTACTATCCAAGTTTGGATCTGCATAAAGTTGTTCCGGGATGTCAACACAACATTCCTTACGACATTCTATTTGCACGTTATGATCCTGATACGCATTCTCTCGAGGTGTCTGTCAATATTCTTTGATTCAGCTATCATTCTAACTCTGAGACGGTGGTCTTTTCAAACTGTCTGACTCATTGTTGCTACATTTTCTGAAGTGCAAGTTCGTGCAGGAGTTACATAATCTTTAAAATTTTCACGTACCTCGCTGACATTTTCATGTAATACATGTGCAAAAGACAGGCAGTCATTTCCATAAGCTGTGAAAAGCATTTGAAAACATTCTGTTTTTGTTATTCAGTTAAACTAAAAATTTTAAATTGATGCTTTGTTCTACTTTTAAACTTAGCACTTTCCCAGTATACTATAGACAACACAACCAAACTAAATAGTGATTCACAATCAACTGAAAGTCGCAGAGTATTGCTGCTTGTAATCCGAGGTTAACTTGCATGCACTTATAAAATTTTACCATAGGTTTGTTTATTAGGTGGAATCACAGTCTTGAAATTTGTTTTACAGTCGCATTCCTTTAAATTTTAGATAAAACTCTGATTTACAGATTATGTCATAAATTGTAGTGAAAAAAGTATGTTAAATTATGTGTGTTTTGTTTTAATATCCTAGAGATGGAGCAGAATCATTTTCATACAAATTTTACCGTTGGATGATATTCAGCCGAGTGAAAGCTGCACTTGGATTGGACCGGTCTAAAATATTTATCTCTGCTGCTGCTCCTATATCTGTTGAAATCAAGAAATATTTCATGAGTATTGATATACCTGTAACAGAAGTAAGTTCTTTTAGTTAACATTGTGTCCTGGATTGGGTTTGCTAAGTACATTAGATTAAATAAATATTAACTTTTAAAGTAAAAAAAATCATTTAAAGAAAAGGTATAGGTAAATCATTAGTTATATCATATTTTAATTAACTATATTGCTAAGTGAAAATTAGTGTGTATTCTAGAAATATTCTGAATAATTAATGGTCACATTAGCATTTTGATGAAATCTTGGAAATGGATTTGATTATTATAATTTTAAATTATGAGAGTTTAAAAAAGTTTTGTCTACTTTGGTGTTGTAGTCAACTACAGTACCAAGAACAACTTTCGATGTAGGAACTCGTTCCGGTGCACTAATTCAGAATATTTAAAAAAAATTTGGAAAACGGTTGACCCTAAAGGCCATCCATGTAACTTCCCTCTAAGTTTAATTACTACAAACACTATTTTTGGAAATTTTGAACTGCCATAACTTTTGAATGAGTCAACCGATTTTTATGCGATTTGCGGCAATCGATGCAGTTTTTTAAGTCCATTGAAAGAATCAACAACAAAAATTTTTCAGATGAAAAGTTTCGGAGAAATTGAGGAAAAACACTTTTTTTGATTTTCTTTCGATCACGATATCTCGCGAATGAATCAACCGATTTTTATGCGATTTGCAGCAATCGATGCAGTTTTTTGAGTCCATCGAAAGAATCGACAACAAAAATTTTTCTGATGAAAAATTTCGGAGAAATTGAGAAAAAACACTTTTTTTTATTTTCTTTCGTTCACGATATCTCACGAACGAATTAACCGATTTTGACCGGACTGGTAGCGATCGACGTCGCTTTTCAAGGTTAAAAGCTGATTAGATTTTGGAATTGATCGGTAAAGCCGTTTAATAGTTATTAAAAAAAAAACTGATTTGAAAAAATTGTATTTCTTAGTTTTTTCGAAATTTCTCAGAACCTACCGGTCCGAATTAGTTGAAATTTTCAGGAAATCTAAGTTTGATGGAACTCTTTAGAACGCCGTTTGGTAGGATCCAATCGGTTAAGCCGTTCAAAAGTTATAAGCGGGTCACATACTTACATACACACACACATACATACAGACAGGGTGACACCCTCTCGGGAGTGGTCAGGGAAGATTCCTAGGACCTCAAAACGTCGAGATCTGATGAATACTCGATTTTCGAAAAACAGGGCGAAACCAATAACTTTCCCATTTTAGAAAATTTTCAATTTTCTTAGCGGGAAGTTAAAAAAATTATTTTTTGTTTCTATTGATTTTTGACAAACATATTGCACAGCAAGTGTCCCATCTATAAATATTTATGAATTATACTTATTGTCAACTTTCGATTACATCAACACTTAAAAATTGCAACAATCACTTTAATATAACATAATACATCTTTAAAATACATAATTGAAATACAAATAAATATTCTGGTAAAAGACGACTACCTATGGTGTATCAATAAAGGCTTACAGTAAAGCCTCGATAATCCGAATGTCAATAATCCGAAACGTCAGAAATCAGAACGCGTTCCGAGGCAGCCCCTGCAAAAATTTCATTTTCGTTTTCGCAAATTCCAATTATTGCGTCTTTAAAAATTTTACAAAAATCTTCATCGTAGTTTGACATTATTATCTCTTTTTAAACACTTCGTAATACCTGCTCTCACACACCCTCACAACAGACTGGCTGTCAGTATTTTCACTGTCACGCTAATAAGCTGCTTTAGCTCTAGCAGTAAACATACAGAAAGTTCATTCATTTCTCTTTGTGTAATCATTATAACAGTGTGTCATACATTCAGTAGTGTAGTATACAGTATTTTTTTTATTTTTTGTTTGTGTTAACTACAATGTACAAGTGATCTTTTAATTATGTACTGTACTGTAATTGAGAGTTACAAGTGTAATCATGTTGGTCCTACTGTGTACGTGCAGGTTCTTCTAAATCATAATATGTAAGTAGTCTTACATACTGTATTATAATTTCATTACTGCTTGTACTGTTTAACCACTTTAATCGATTAAAGGGCATGTATTTTAGCGTAAATGGCATTTTCTTAGTTATTTTCAAAAATCCGAACAAATTGATAAATCCGAACCCCCCTCGGTCCCAATTAGCTCTACTGTAACTGTATCACATCAGTAATTAGAAATTTTAACTTTACAACAAAATACATAGGCCAGTCGGTAGGGGTCAATTTAGACCAAAAGTTCCAGTAATTTAAAATACGGCTGATTTTTTTTTATAAGTACATTAAAGTATGTAGATTAACATAAAAAAAGTTTACCAGTCTATCGATTTCCCAAAGTCGAAAAAAAAAAATCGATTATCAATTATTTTTCGATTATCCTTAATATTTCGAGCTGGGATGAAGATAGAGAAAAATAAAAAATACCACCGTGTAGGGGAGGTATTTTTTAACAAAAAATGTCATATGTATTTATTTCGTCTGAGCAATGGTTTGTCTGGAAAAAATTCGATAATGCAGGTATGTATTTTGCAGCAGGGGAAATCACTAAAAGGGGACATCTTATTCATATATTAAGCATTGGCTCATTCTAAATTGGCCGAATTTTAATATATCTAATTGAAACTTGGTTTGAAGTTATTGTTTGTTAATGATGGATGTTGAATTTTATTATAATTACTTGTTCGGACATTTGCCATCATTTGTGTGTTAAATAATAAACAAAAAGAAAGAGTCCAAAGATGAGAATAAACCTCTAGCGTACATGACAATCCCATATGTGCCGGGATTATCGGAAAATGTTAGGCGCGTAGCCAGAAAATATAGAATTGGTACTGCTTTTAAAACAAAAAACACTGTTAGACAACATCTCGTCCAAACTAAACCTAAAAATGGCACACAGGATTCTAAAAACTGTATTTACAGTATTAAATGTGAATGTGATAGGCAATATATTGGCGAGACAAAAAGACCTTTAAACATTAGAATAAAAGAACACAAAAATAATGTACGGTTAGGCCTAGTCGATAAATCGAAAATTGCAGAACATATATGGTCCGAAAATCACAAATTCAATTGGGAAGAGGCAAAAATCATACACCGGGAAAGTAATCTTTACAAACGTAAAATAATTGAAGCCTCATATATAAAACTAGCGGACAACCCTATCAGCCAAACAAGCATTGAAGTTAGGCCACTATGGCTCCCATTATTAAAAAAAGAACTAAAACTTGATTATAATAACCATATTAATAATAAAACAGAAATGTTACCGACTAATAAAAATGCTGAACTTTTACCAGTAGAATCACCACGTGCTGTTATAACCCGTTCCCGTGCGAAACACCTGCACTATATGAAACAATAGGGAACCACCCCTTCCTGTTGGCCACGCCGAACTCTCAGACCAGTTGTCATTTTATCTTAAACCTGTAAACTAGACGCTTGCCATCAATTGCGTGTGCTTAGTGTATGAATTTTGTTGTGTATGTGTTTGACTTCTCAGTCTTAGCTCTGAGATCCATCATGTAGATATTTAAGGTTAGTAATAATTTGTAGTTTTACTTTGTTTACCCTTACATAGGCCTAGTTGCCTAGTTTTCATGTACCGTTAGTTTTAGTCACTTGAGAACGGGAATTGATTTGTATTCCCGAAACGTCGTGTTTGATTATTTAACACACAAATGATGGCAAATGTCAGAACAAGTAATTATAATAAAATTCAACATCCATCATTAACAAACAATAACTTCAAACAGAGAATAGATTCACGGTACGGACCCGGAACTAATAAAAAAATCCGTCTTCTAGAAAAACTTCATATAAAATTAGCTAAACATACCAATCATCTAACCTTTTTAATTAAATGTAAAAATGAAAATATAATACCTACTGGTTTGATTGTTAAATCCCCTTTTAATAGTAAAAAAGCCAGTAAAATAATGTTAGCCACTAGTAAACGTCTGATTACGGAACGCATAAGATTCCATCGCCTTGAAAAGTTCAATATCACAGAAAAAATTAAGAAATCTATCCAAGAACTATCACCTCAACTAAATTCAGATTTTGACAACATTTACAAGAGCATTAAAAACAAATTTAACAAAGAATTGGAGCACACTAAAGCCAAACAAATAAATAAATTTTCTCATCTAAAATCTAAAAACTCAGAAACTAAAACTGCTGTGCAAAATTCATTAAAAGAGATTGATGGTGCTTTAAATCCTGTTTTTAATCTTTCTTCTAGACCCCTTAGTAAACAAGAACATGATATCTTATCCAAAGGTCTAAATTTTTCTATTATGCCCAAAACAGTAGGTTTGTTGGATTTCATGACTGGAATTGAATCGGCTGTTCCTAGGTTGTCACCGGAACAGGCGGAACAATTCAGATGTGAGGCCAGCATTGTACTGAAAAAAACTAAAATTACTAAAACCAATATAAATAATGATGAACTAAAGGCCATGTCTAAATTAAAACGTGACGAATCTGTCAAAATCCTACCCGCGGATAAAGGTAATGCCACTGTAGTTCGGGATGCGGACATCTATGAAAATAAAATTATCGAAACCTTAAACGCTGGTAAATACACCTTACTTATTAAAGACCCCACAACTAGTTTCGAAAATAAAGTTGCTAGCACACTCAGAAAGTTTAAGTCTTATTTTAGCGATAAATTTCGTTCTTCACTAACACCACATTACTCTAAACTCCCCCATATGTATGGCCTACCTAAAATACATAAACCTAACGTCCCTCTTAGGCCTATTGTCAGTTCCCGTGGTTCCCCATGCAGGAAATTATCAAAATACCTTCTGCGCATAATTAAACCACTAGCAGGAAACAATGACTCATTTGTGAAAAACTCTAAACATTTCGTGGAATTATGCAAAGATATTAAACTAAATGAGGAAGATAGGTTAGTTAGTTTTGATGTTGAAAGTCTATTCACTAATATACCCGTACAAGAAACTCTTAATATAATTGAAAGTAGACTTTTAAAAGACAACAACTTAAAACAAAGAACTAACCTGCCAGTTGTTGCCATCATGGAACTCCTTAAATTATGTACGGAGTGCAATTACTTTCTAGTTAATAATAAAATATATCGCCAAGATGACGGTATGGCAATGGGTAGTCCACTCAGTCCTATTTTTGCCAATATTTTTATGGAAGAATTTGAGAAGAAAATTATAGATTCTTCCGAATTTAAACCGAAAGTATGGCTCAGATATGTGGACGATACATTTGTTGTATGGCCTCATGGTTGTAATAAATTAGAAAACTTTTTTGCTTCCATTAACAACGCTTCTGATTCCATATCCCTAACCATGGAAAACGAAGCAAATAATAAATTAGCTTTTCTGGATGTGTGTGTTGAGAGAGATAGAGATGTTCTAAAAACATCAGTCTATAGAAAGAATACACACACCGGTCGTTACTTAAACTATAACTCTAATCATCCTAACTCCGTCAAAGAAGGAATAGTTCATTCCTTACTTGATAGAGCCTATACTATTTGTTCTGATAATAATAGTTTAAACAGTGAACTTGCCCGTATTGAGCAGGATTTAAGTTCTAACGGATATCCTCAGTCCATTATTTCTAAATGTAAAAGAGCAAAAAATAACAAAAAGAAAGAGTCCAAAGATGAGAATAAACCTCTAGCGTACATGACAATCCCATATGTGCCGGGATTATCGGAAAATGTTAGGCGCGTAGCCAGAAAATATAGAATTGGTACTGCTTTTAAAACAAAAAACACTGTTAGACAACATCTCGTCCAAACTAAACCTAAAAATGGCACACAGGATTCTAAAAACTGTATTTACAGTATTAAATGTGAATGTGATAGGCAATATATTGGCGAGACAAAAAGACCTTTAAACATTAGAATAAAAGAACACAAAAATAATGTACGGTTAGGTCTAGTCGATAAATCGAAAATTGCAGAACATATATGGTCCGAAAATCACAAATTCAATTGGGAAGAGGCAAAAATCATACACCGGGAAAGTAATCTTTACAAACATAAAATAATTGAAGCCTCATATATAAAACTAGCGGACAACGTACCCTATCAGCCAAACAAGCATTGAAGTTAGGCCACTATGGCTCCCATTATTAAAAAAAGAACTAAAACTTGATTATAATAACCATATTAATAATAAAACAGAAATGTTACCGACTAATAAAAATGCTGAACTTTTACCAGTAGAATCACCACGTGGTGTTATAACCCGTTCCCGTGCGAAACACCTGCACTATATGAAACAATAGGGAACCACCCCTTCCTGTTGGCCATGCCGAACTCTCAGACCAGTTGTCATTTTATCTTAAACCTGTAAACTAGACGCTTGCCATCAATTGCGTGTGCTTAGTGTATGAATTGTGTTGTGTATGTGTTTGGTGTGTTTGACTTCTCAGTCTTAGCTCTGAGATCCATCATGTAGATGTTTAAGGTTAGTAATAATTTGTAGTTTTACTTTGTTTACCCTTACATAGGCCTAGTTGCCTAGTTTTCATGTACCGTTAGTTTTAGTCACTTGAGAACGGGAATTGATTTGTATTCCCGAAACGTCGTGTTTGATTATTTAACACACAAATGATGGCAAATGTCCGAACAAGTAATTATAATAAAATGAAACTTGGTATAGGAGTTAAAATATATAATTTAAACATTTACGCTGAGTCTCAGCTTGTTATCTTGAAAATTACCCGATCTAGGAGTCGATTTCGATTATCAATTTTAGGAGTACCGTACCCACCAATTCATTTTTAAACAGCTCCAGTTTAGAAACTTTTTGGAATATCAACCTGAAAGTTTTTTTACAAGTTAAATATATAGATTCAAACAAGATCAAGGAGTATAAACTTTTTTTATTATTTACTTTTCAAAGCACAAGTAACTTAAAAAAGTATAATTTTAGACCTTTTTAGATTTTTCATCAAAACACTTGAGTTAATCGGCTGCAGATTAGTCAATTTTTTTAATATAGTTTTAAAAAAAAGTATAGCAAAAAACCATTGTGTTTTTAACTTATGTACCAATTTTTAAATCGACATGTTCAAAAATGTCGAAAATGGAGTCGTTGAATCTAAAGGTTGTGACGCGATCAGGATCAGGGTTGGGCAATCACTCTATGCGCATCACAAAGCGGTGAGAATCGGTACTAATATGGTCCGTCTATAGTCTTGCCGCTTCACAGGGTTGCCTCGACCAATCAGCGGACGGCATCTAAGTCTGGAAAGACGAAGTCCTAAAAATTGCCATTGTGGTGTGGACGCCGAACGACGCAAGTTAGCGCTTTGCAGTGAATAGGTAATCTTGTCTAACGAGTAAATTAATTATGATCGGCTAACGCGAAAACTGGATTAGACTATCGTGCAAACGGGGGCCATGTAACAGTAACGTCGGAAAGCGTCCCAAAGGCGATATGTCAAAATAGCGTGTTAAAGGCTGAAGACATACGCCCATACTAGTGTGAAACACCTTGTTAGAATGTAAATTATATCAGTGTTTAGTGCTTAGTTTATTATAGTGCATATCAAAGCTGGTTACCCTTGTGTGTGGCTGATTACTTTAAGTGGTGGTATTAATAAATAGGGGGGTTGGTTCGTTAGATTAATCCGATTCACGTTCCTTGTGGGAAGCAAATTGTTGCGGCAGGGGGCGGTAGTAAGCACAACCCTTTCAAGGTGTTATAGTTAAAACGAGATAGGTAAAACAGAAGACTATTTTCAAGCGCCTCGTTTTTAAAAATAGCATGACAAAAATCATTCATACTTACTAAGAATATTTATACTGGTGTACTCAACTTGTAAAACAAATTTGATGTTGATATTCCAAAAAGTTTCTAAACTGGAGCTGTTTAAAATGAATTGGTGGGTCCGGTACTCCTAAAATCGATAATCGAAATCGACTCCTAGATCGGGTTATTTTCAAGATAACAAGCTGAGACTCAGCATAAATATTTAAAATATGTATTTTAACTCCTATGTCAAGTTTCAATTCGATTTATTAAAATTCGGCCAATTTAGAATAAGCCAAAGCTTTATATATGAATAAGATGTCCCCTTTTAGTGATTTCCCGTGCTGCAAAATACATACCTGCATTATCGAATTTTTTCCAGACAAACCATTCCTCGGACGAAATAAATACATATGACCTTTTTTGTTGCAAAATACCTCCCCTACACGGTGGTATTTTTATTTTTCTCTATCTTCATCCCAGCTCGAAATATTAAGGATAATCGAAAAAAAAATAATAATCGTTTTTTTTTTGACTTTGAAAAATTGATAGACTGGTAAACTTTTTTTATGTTAATCTACATACTTTAAGGTACTTATAAAAAAAAAATCAGCCGTATTGCAAATTACTGGTAGTTGTAACCTATACCGACTGGGCTAACATTAAACAAATACTTAACTAAAACAAAGTGCAACGAGAGCTCACCACAATTTATGCAGCATAACCTTGATGCAAAGGACATGTCCCCAGACTGTGCTACCAAAATCAAAGTGCAGAAACTCTCCCAACAAGTAAAATTACTCAGACAACAGCAATCGTTTATTAAGGCTGTATTTAAAAGAATTTCATGTAACTAATTGTATTCATTTTTCGGGAAGTTTATTAATATGTATTGCCCCCATTTGTGACGGCAGTTTTCTTTAAACCAATCCTGTTGTGGTTTGCTCGATACTTGAAGGCATTTCTGGACATTTCATTAGTAATAAATTAAGATCTACTCAGTGGAAAACCTTAGAAAGATAAAAAAAACCCACACTCATAGCCTCAGTTTTACTATTAGACTTTCCACTACAAACTTGATAAACTCCACTATAGCGTATACAGCAGATTTTTCCTTTTGAAAGTCGGACCATATTTTCCTTACTGACCATCAAAAAGGATATGAAATTTGATTATGAAATTTAAAAGTTGTGTCAGAAAAAGCTTTTCATATAGTCTACTTTTCTGAACTTTGTAAGTATAGAAATAGGCCTCTAATTATGAATATCCTCTTTATTATTATGTTTCCTTCTTAATGCATAGTTCAACAGAAATAAGAGTGTAACTAACAGAAGACAAGTTTTTATACAAATTATATCTGCTAGGATCCATGAAATAAGTTTTAGTACAATTTTCTGCCAATCCTAACGTAACACTTCCACTTAAGTTTGTCGACGCGTTTCGGAGTTCTTCCATTATCGAGACCTATTTCAGTACTGGATTCATCCGTTATGGAATCGTCTAGATATAGTTAGCCACGCCTCTCCTCCTACTACCGGTGCTCCTTCTTATGTAATCTGTTATGTAATATGTTATGCAACACGTTATGTAATAAATCTACGCTTTTTTTTTCCTATATATTTTCAACAATTTTAGAGTTTGGAAAGTTATTTCTGATTGACTGTTAATTTGTTAATTAATAATATTTTCTCCGTTCATTTTTAGTTTGAAAATTTCTGTTTTCCATTATATTTAACGTTTTCCTTTGTTACTTTGGTGTAAGAGCTTCATTGATTCTTTCATTTCGTATGGCATATGACCCTCATTTAATAAGTGTGTTGCATAATTTGAATCTCTTTTTTCATATTTATAAGATCTAATATGTTCCTTAAATCTTGTTTTTAGTTTTCGTCCTGTTTGGCCTACATATGTTGTGTTACATTTGCACTTTATTTTATATACTCCATTTTTGTCGTATGTTTCCCTTTCTTCTATAGACTTGCTTAATCTTTTCTTTATGGTGTTGTTCGTATTAAAAGCAGTTTTAACATTGAATTTCCAAAAAAATTGTTTCATTTTATATGTTTCTTTTCCAGTGAAGGTAAATCCCGCCCAGATATTTTCTTGTTTCTTTGTGACTTTGGTCTTATTATTTAAATTCTGTTTTATTTTACGAATTAATTTTCTTATTGTTCTCTTTTCGTATCCATTATTTTCAGCTATCTTAAATATTGTGTTTAGTTCTTCTTTGTGTGCTTTCTTTTTTAACGGTAAACTATATAATCTATTAATCATGTATCGAAAAGCTGCCATTTTGTATTCCATTGGGTGGTTTGAATGTGCATTAATTATATTATCGGTGTATGTGCCCTTTCTAAAAACTCCAAATTCTAGTTCTTTATTATTTCTGGTTATTTTTAAGTCCAAGAAATTAATCGTTCTGTTTTCTTCTTTTTCCATTGTAACTTAACAGAAGACAACGTAATTTCTTTTAATGAATATAATCAAAAGAATCGGAACACTTCTGTTTTTACAAGCTAAACTAACTCTGTATATGTATGTATACTGCACTCATAGATACCCATACACAAAGCTGCTTATATACAGGCTGTCCAGTAATTACAGGATCAAACTTCGGGGGATGGTTCTATGGGTAAAAATAAGAGAAAAAGTTTATTTAAACATAGGCCCAAAAGAACTTTGTTTTCCAGATATCCGCCATTTTGTTTTTTGTATATAATAATTCAAATATAGAGAACGGTTTGACTGATTTGGTTCAAACTTGGCATGAAGTATAACCTAACAATGATATATCTAAAAAAAATAAGCAATTAAATCCAATCATGCGTTTCAAAATGGCGGCTGTTTCAAAATTTCAAACCTAAATTACTCAAAAAACCATAAATTTTAACGAAAAATGTCAAGACACATTTTTTTTTGTAGCCCTTTTGATTCCCTATCCGATGGTGTAGCTGTCAAAACAATCGGAAGAAGGTAAGTTAACAATAGCTAAGTTAAAGATAATGACAGCAAATGTACATACAACATTGCTGTGTTTGCTGTGGTATAGGATGCCAGGTTGAACAAACCAATTATTACACATAACTTAATTATTATCCTTCATCCGATTGTTTTTACAGTTACACTATCCGATAGGGAATCAAAAGGACTACAAAAAAGGAGTCTTGATATTTTTTGTTAAATGTACGGTTTTTAAGTAATTTAGGTTTGAAATTTTCAAACAGCCGCCATTTTGAAACGCATGATTCGATAATTTTGATTATTTTTCTAGAGATATATCAGGGTCGCCGGAATACTACCCCCCCGGAAAACTACCCCCCGGAGCAGGTTCCTACGTCATTTTGATGTCAGAGATCGGGGGGGCAGTTTTCCAGTCACGCACACTCAAGTTTCGATATAATTAGAATAAAAAAAAAAAACTAGAGGACTAACCTAAACTGTTTAGTCACAGTATGTTGCCGATAACAGTATAATTGTAGGAACCTGCTTGGGGGGGTAGTTTTCCGGGGGGTAGTATTCCGGCGACCCGCTTTTGCTAGGCGGGGTAGTATTCCAGTCGCGGACACGGCTCCCGTATTGGTTAGTTGGCAGATTTCGTGACGTCACGTTTCACCTGGGGGGGAGTTTCCCGGGGGGTAGTATTCCGCATCACCATATATCATTGTTAGGTTAAGCTTCATGCCAAGTTTGAATTCAATCAGTCAAACCATTCTCTAGATATGAATTATTTTGTACAAAAAACAAAATCTTAGATTTCTGGGAAACAAAGAGTTTTCGGGTCTATGTTTATATGAACTTTTTTTCTAACTTTGACCCATAGAACCATTCCCCGAAGTTTGATCCAATAATTACTGGATACCCTGTATTGTATATATTATAAAAGTTAAACATAGATAAACGTAATACTTATAATCACTTTAAAATAAAGGAAGAACTTTGGAAACACTTAATTAGGATTGAAATTTATCACCAGAAAAAGAGGAGTTAACCAAAACCTTTAAGACTTGACAAGCAGGGCCGTCCCTAGGACTTTGGGACAAGCTTACACTGGGTGCCGCCTACCGTACTGGGTCGAACTCATTCTATGGAAACTCATTTGATTTTATAATAACTATATAAACTAGTTAACCTGAATGTTTGGTAAATCATTCAAGGCATCCTTTACTACCTCCTGAGGTCAATATATATGATTTTATTGTCTGACGGCAGCGCAAAGTCAACTTTACGCCCGGAAGTCAATAAAACATTTTTATCGGCAACTCGTGACGCCCCCTTTGATGCGGCCTGGGGCAGCTGACCCTCTTCCCCCCCCCCCCCCCAGAGACAGCTTTGTTGACATGTTCTTTAGTAGTTTTACTGTTTTTACATTTTTGTATCACTCTGGAAACCTCCTACAAATTAGTATTAGTTCTTAGGTGCTCAGGTATAAATATTAAAACTATGTTATTTTTTGTGGTTTGTTGCAGCATGTGTTTTGCTAAGAATTAAATTCTTTCCATTATAATTCTATAAAAACAATGATTGTTTGTTTAAATCAATTCATATCTAATATTTTTTTCTTATGCTATATATTTTTGCTTTTATTTTAGGTATTTGGTATGTCTGAAAGCGCAGGACCACATGCATTGAGCAAATCCAGTGATTTCAATATTGAGGCTTTGGGACGAACTTTGCCTGGTGGAGAAACCAAATTAGATAAGATGAATGAAGAAGGCACAGGAGAGGTGAGATTTAAGATTGAACGGGACTAATAAACCTATGTAAATTATTAATAGCAACATTTTATTTTCCATATTCTATGACATTTATCACAAGAAAATCTATTTTCAATATTTTTTAGATCTGCATGAAAGGTCGGCATGTGTTCATGGGCTACTTGAATGATCCAGAGAAAACCAAAGAAACAATAGATTCAGAGAGATGGCTCCATTCTGGAGACGTTGGAACTTTTGATAAAAACGATTTTCTCAAAATTACAGGCAGAATAAAAGTAAGTTATTTAAGTTTTTTTTTTTATAAATTACATTAACTTGAATTAATTAAATATGTCAACTAATCCTTTATTATTATATATTGTGTATCTTATCTTAATGCATTTTTTAAAGTTTTAATCAGAGCCCAAAACATAATTTTTACAATAAAAACACATGAAATAAATTTTACTCCATACTGAGGTCGCAAATAATTCAACACACACATATGACAGAATTTTTCTCTCAAGTGTAATCTTAAATTATAAATAAAATTTTTCTTACACATTGCTTATCATAAATAAATTTAAATTAGTGTAATTAATTTAGTTTTTAGTTTTTTAATCTTATAGTTGTACTTATAAATCAAAACAACAGCTGACTTTGCGCCTATGGCAGCTGACAAAAATGACAGTAAACAATTAAATAACTTCCATTTCATGAACAAGAGGGGAGTTTTTCTATCATATTAGCCCATGGATTAAAGGTTATAATACAGTAGAACTAGGGATGGCGGTTATTGTAAAAATAACCTGTTATCGGTTTTCCGGTTTTTTTCACAATCGGTTTAACCTAGCGGTTATAATTGCTCCAAAAAACCGGTTTTTGAAATAACCGGTTTTTTTAGAAGAAAATAACGTGTAGACACATTTTTTATATTTACAAGAAATAGATAAATAAACATTTATTTTTACTACAAGGCTTAAAACAACCACACAATTCAACGATTAGACACAAATTTGTATCGGTACGTTTGCATAAATAAAAATAATACATTTTAAAATAATTTACAGCTAAAAATACAAGACAAAGAATCAAATGAAATACACTATAAGACAATATAAAATAATGTCATTTATGGCAAATAATTTTTATAAAGGCTCTTTCACATTTATGTTTACTACAAGTCTTAATAACAACACAATTTAACGTATCGACACAAATTTGTATTTTTAAATAATTTAAAACTAAGATTGTGCCAGATTGGAGAAAATACTACATGACACAAAGACAGTGGCAATGCCATCTTGATCGTTGATAGAACTTAAAACAGAAACGTGGACTTCAGAAAAATAGGTAAACAAAAGTGATGTAATTGCAAAATTGCATCCATTCCACGATTTCACTAGTCCAGAACTATTGCAACGCAAGACAATCGTGTTAAATATTTTATAGACTCATAAAATAGGATATATTTATCAGTGTCGTTTTTTTTGCCCGGTTATTGAATATTAAAAAAAAAAACGGTTTTAATTGGGACAAAAAATAACCGTAAAATCGATTAATCAAAACACAAAAAACCGGTTTTCGGTTAAAACCGGTAGGTTTTTCCCATCCCTAAGTAGAACCCTTCTTTACCGGTCTGGTCGGGACTGAGACCATGGGTGGTTACCTGTTTGGCCGGTTGATCCGAAGTTCCCGTAGAAAATAGATTTTTGTTTAAAAATAACCTACATATTTCATAAATAAACAAGCAAATAAGATGTTATTGCAACCCATTTTATTGTATGTACAACATACATAAAAAAACACCAACCAATTAAACATTTTTTACATATATAAACTTTGAAAACTGAATTTACATATACTGTATCAAAAAATCAGTTATTTTTTTCTGATCTTTAACATTCAAAGATTTTTTAAAGCCAAGTCTCTCCATTTTCGTACGTTAATCACGTTTAATGCCGTTGAATCTTTTTGCTGCTCAACATATTACGCAATATGTTACCAATATTAGGCCTACATATTCTGCTCCCATGAAATTCATTAAAAGTTCCGACAAAGCAACAGATGAAGAAAAAGAAACAAAGGATGCCGCTTTGTCTATTGATTCTAAGAAACAATACAGTTGCCGCGGAAGCAAGAGGGGAATCAAACTCACGCTCCCCTCACCTGTTCCGACTGCCACAACAATAACACCTAAAGTTGCATCACCCAGCTTTATTTTCCAGGAAATGTCCGTCAAACAATTAATGTTTGAGACTGGCCAGTTACAGTAATATAATCTGTGTAATACATGTGAGTTTCAGGGTTTTTAAACATCAAAATAGTAAAATAACGTAAAAAGGGTCATAAGGTAAATTTTCTACATTAGCCTAAATTAAAGGATTTAGTTATTTCATAATATTAATGAACATAGAAATTCAAAGGGAAATGCAGACATTAATTAGTAATTCAGATTAAATCAAAAACAATATTAACTTCATGTTTAAATTCATTTTTGTTTAAATATTTAAATTATGTTTCACGATGTGTCAAACTATGAAAAACAGTTAAAACGTATTAGAGAGTTTGAAGTTATGGTCCACTAAGTTTTTAGACAGTGATGAATAAATATCGAAAGACGATTCTAGACATTGTAAGAAATAAACTTGACAGATTATGTTGAGAGCCTGTGTAATCCATCTATGATAGAGACAGAAATTTTGTCCTGAAATGTTGGTACTTAGCGTAACTACAAGAAAAGAGACATATTTACGGTCCCCTGGAAGGACGGCTTCTCATTGGTCTTCTGGTTTTTATGACGTCACATAGCGTGATCGGAAAGGAAAACGAACAAGAAGGAGGCTTCTGCCCACTTGCATCAGTATTCGAGTACAGTACAGACGTGTTCTGTGGCTAGTCCAACAAAATGTTTTAACAAGTGTTTTTTTTGCGGTAGTTAAAGTAGAACTACCGTGTAAAAATGTTTAAGGAGGAGTAAAGACAGTGCTGTGTATTGTTCAATAGCGAGAATGTAAGAATTGCTTGTGAATTGTCTCAAAATTATCAACTTTGAAAGTTAGCGTGCACGCGCGGCATGGCTTCCAACTTTTCTCATAAAGATTTTATAACAAGTGCAACGAAACTCTAAGTGTATCAGAATCTACGTGGCCAAAGTGCGACGAACTAAAGAATTAATGGGGTTTTTCTATTTTAATTGAATTCATATGTGTTATAAGTTTTTTTCTCTTTGTAAATTCATATCTATCTTTTTAAAGTGCACTATAAAACAACACGATCGTAAGTAGTAAACTAATTTAACGAAGTCTGCATTTGAATAATTTATCAATATAAGTTTTTGTATATCTAAGGTAAAATTATTAATAATGAATTTGTGTGTTTGAGTGTGTGATTGGAATAATTAAAACGATGAGTTGCCAACTTGAAATAATAATTAATGTATGTGTTGTTACAATTTAGAATGTTTCAGTAAAATAATAATGTCAACCACTATGAGTTTTTAATTTGAGTATTATCCTTTCCAGAAGTACTTTGTGGTAACGAACCTTGTTTAAATCATAAATTCAGTTTTTTAGTTTTCTTTGTAAGTGTAATTCAAAATGGCGACAGTCTTTGGTGAACGGGACAGTTTAGAGGCAAAGTCATCATGTGACAAACATGGCGGCCATGGTTCTGGACGAGTCCAAATTTAACCGGAGAACTGTTGTCATAGATGAAGATGGTTAGATGTGTAACAGATATTTAGTGATCGCCTGTTACAACCACAGATGCGATCAAAACATAACCTAACTTCAATTTTGGGGTTATGTTTGTTTGTTTTTATTGGGATTAAGGTGTTGCAATATTTTAAAATGATAATTTAATTAATTAAATAAGTAAATGGATTGAAGGTAGGAAATAATAAATAATTGTTACACAGTAAAGGTATTTTTTTTTATTTTAAAAATAACTTAGAAATATTTTTGTCAAAATTAAATTTTTATTTTTCATTTTTTTTTGTTTTCTATTAATAAATTGTTTGTAAACGGCTTGCAAAGCAGAGCACGTTACAAAATGGCGCCCGAACTTCTTTACCACAAACGAAAACACTGGGAAGGATGACTTTAATGGAATCATAGTGGTTGGCTGTATTTCAAAATTTTTGAAAAAGTTTTAAGGTTAATAAATAAAATTAAGAAAGGGATAATTAATAAATATACGATGGCAGATCTAGATGATTCTGGTATTTCTGTATTAAATCATTCAATAAATAATAGCGTATCAGAAAATGAAAATAAAACAAATGAAGAAATAATTTCAAAACCAACTATGGAAAATGTAACAGACAGTAACGATGAACAGGTAGTTAGTAATGTTAATTCAAAGCAAGATTCAGGAATCACATTAGAAATGATATTTAAATGTATGAATAATAGATTTGAAGAGGCAGATAAAAAATCTAAAGAATATAGAATAGAAGATAAACAAGACTTTAACAATTTTAGGTTAGAGGTAAATGATAAAATTGATAGCTCTAAAAAAGACTTTGACAATTTTAGATTAGAAGTTAATAATAAAATTGACAATTCAAAGAAAGACTTTGATGAATTAAAAAACAATATTGAAGACAAGTTAAGTGAATTTAGACAGGAAGTAAAGGATGATTTTGTTAAGTTGAATTCTAAATTTAAGAAAAATGAAGTAGCAATTGATAGTTTAAAAGTAGAAGTAGGTACTTTGACTAAAAAGTTTGAAGTTAATAAAGTAGAGACTGATAAAAGAGTCAAAGCAGTTTCAAATGAAATGAAAGGAAAATTTAAGGCAGTTGATGATAAATTTATTAAAGCTAGGGATGTAGTTAATGAGAAATTTGTAAAAGTCAATGAAAATTTAGTACATACTAATAATAAGATTAAGAAATTAGATAAGAAATGTGATCAGGTTGAGGATAAAGTTGTAGAAATGTTAAATTCTGAAATAGATAGTGTACAGAAAGATGTTAAGGAACTTAGAGATGAGTTTGAGGTTAGGTTGGAAACTAAATCTGTAGTTATGTTAGGAGAGGCTAAGAATGAAACAATAATACCAGATTTTTTTAATGAAAAAAGGGAACCACACCCTAAGACATTTATTAAGGCTTTAGATACCTTTAATAGATATAGAAATGAAAAATGGGAATATAAATTAGTTCTCATTAGGAAATATTTTAAAGAAGAGGCAGGTACTTGGTTTGATGTACATAACCAAGAATGGTTAGGATTTGAGGATTTTAAACTTGCGTTTCTAGAGAGGTTCTGGTCGCAAGACAAGCAAGAAAACTTGCGTATGACAATAATGTTAGGAAAACAATATACAGGGCCTATCAAAGATATTCATAACTATATTATTAGGTTGCACCACCAAACACAGTTTTTAGATCCACCTATGTCAATGGAGACTTTTACGCGTCATATAGTGAAACAATTGCCGGATGAATTAAGGGTAGTTATTTTAGCAGCGGCACCTGAGAACCTTTGTAAACTTGAAAAAATAATTATGGATTGGCAGGAAAGTAATAAATATGTACAGGATAACAATAAACAGAATAGTTTTGATAGGAATAGGCAAATACAAGAAAATAAATACAATTCACAGAATCAGAATAGGCCACAATATCAAAACAATAACAATAGGCAGTTCCAAAACAATAGGTTTCCACAGGGCTATAATAATAATAATGGGCAATTTCAAAATAGGATGCCACAACAACAATTTGATAGAAATATGCAGCAACAACAACAAATGCCTCCGCAAGGCTATCAACAAAATAGAAATTTTCAGGGTAATGTACCACAACAAGGTTACACTAATGGTAGGCCTATGCCGAGGCAGGTGAACGGTGACCAGCAAAAGGGAAACGAAAGGAGACAATAGTACGTTCGGCTGGGATGCTATTGTCCAACGAAAATGATAGGCCGACTGGAATAAAAGAAGTTTTTAGTTTAGATAATCAAGATGTCTTAATAGACGAGAGTAATTACACTGACATTAAGTCACAACCCATTAAAGGTGAAATTATAGAAATTGAGATTAAAGTTTTAAATAGAAATTATAAATGCATTGTAGATTCAGGTTCAGAGATAACCGTAATTAATGAAAATATTTTTAATGAATTAAATAAACTAAGTAAATATAAACTCATGCAGTTGCCAGTATCGAACTTACTTATAATGGGAGTGACTGGTGTCAGGAGTAAGAGAGTATCGAAACAGATTTGTTTAGATGTACAAATAGGCGATACAAGTGTATTAATGAATTTCCTTGTAGTAACGGGGTTGAATTTAGATTTTATTATGGGATGTGATTTTTTGGGGAATAGCAAAGCTAAAATGGATTTTGAAAATAAATTAATTAATTTGAAAGTAAATAATGTAGAAATTTCAACGAAATTCATTAGTAGGCTAAAAGAATCTTGTGTGTATAATTTAAAAATATGTAAAGAAATAGAGCCTAAAGTGTTTTCAGAAATAGAAAATAAGGGTGAATTGTTTTGTCAATTAGAAGATATAGCCTGTGCATATTATAATGAGGTAGTGCATGATGATAATTCTGAACTAAATAACGTAGAATGGGAAAACATTGTAGATAAAGTGATGGAAAACACAAATTTAGAGTGGGAAAATAATAGAGAAAGATTAAGGGTAGTGTTAAACCATTTTCAGGATATTTTTTCTGACACACCAGGAAAAATATTAGATTTTAAAGCAAAACTTAACATTGATAATAGTGTACCATTTATAAATAAATCCTATGCAGTGCCTCATTCTAAGAGAGATGCCGTAGGCAAAGAAATAGAAAGAATGATAGAGAATGATATCATTGAAACATCAAACAGTCAATACTCTAACCCTTTAGTATGTGTAATAAAAAAGGATGGTTCTGTTAGATTATGTTTAGATGCTAGGCAAGTAAATAAACTTATTATTCCTGATAGAGAGGCACCTGAGAATATCGACGACTTACTTCAGAAATTTGAGGGGGTTAAATATATTACTAGTATAGATTTGGTGAGTGGGTTTTGGCAAATTGAGTTAGATGAAAATAGTAGGAAATATGTAGCTTTTACGTTCAATGGGAGAAATTTGCAATTTAAACGATTACCATTTGGGTTAAATGTAAGTACATCGATATTCAAGAAAGGGTTATCTCATGTCATGGGGCCAGATGTACTATCATTTGCAATTGTATATGTAGATGACATCTGCATAGCGTCACACACCTTTGAAGAACACATTGAACATTTAGCTAGACTTTTTTATAGATTGAGACAGTTCAATGTTAAAATTAAATTAAGTAAATCAAGTTTTTGTATGAGGGAGATAAATTTTTTGGGGTACGTTATTTCTGAGGAAGGCATCAGAGCTGACCCAGATAAGGTTAAAGTTATAGAGTCGTTTCCAGAACCAAGAAACTTAAAACAACTACAAAGTTTTTTGGGACTGTGCAATTATTACAGAAAATTTAGACGTGGCTATGCAGAGTTAACTGCACAATTTAAGCATTTGCTAGGGAACAACAAACTCAGTAAAGACTGGTCCTGGGGTAATAAGGAGAGAACTGTGTTTAACAAAATCAAAGAAGAATTTTTGGATTGTGTTATTCTAAAGCATCCTGATTTTAACAAGGAATTTTACATGAATACTGATGCATCAGATTTAGCTTTGGGGGTTGTTTTATATCAAATTAATGGGGATAATGAACATATGGTAATAGCTTTTGCAAGTAGAAGCCTTCAAGATTTTGAACTTAGATACACTATTACCGAGAAAGAATTATTAAGCATAATTTTCGCCTGTAAAAAATTTAGGAGTTACATTTTAGGCAATAGAATAATTGTAAAGTCTGATCACAAGGCCTTGATGTTTTTAAAGAATTGTAAACTCACTCATGGTAGATTATTAAGATGGATGTTGTATTTGCAGGAATACAACTTAGAAATTGAGTATTGTCCTGGAAAAGATAATGTAGTTGCAGATGCATTATCTAGAATTGATAACCAAGAAGTAGTCAGAAAAAATGAAGAGGGTGTGATCAAAATTTACAATTTACAGTTAGAAAAACAACTTAAACTTAGAGATAAGACCATGAAACAATTGTTTAAAAATTTAGTTGCAGAACAAAGACTTGATACTAAATATCAAGGAATAATAAAAAGTTTGTTAGAACAAGGTGAAAATTATGATAGACTAAAGAAATTTTTTGTAATATATCAGGATGTTTTATTTAGGAAATATAATGAAATGGATACTTTCAAGATATGTGTACCAACAAAGATGATTGATACAATTATAGAGGATTGTCATGAAAGATATGGTCACATAGGAGGTGGAAAATGTTATCGTATTTTAAGGGAAATCTTTAGTTTTCCAAAACTTGAAAAAGTAATCAGAACAAAACTAAAAGTTTGCGATTTGTGTCAAAAAAGTAAAGTCAGTAATAAAAAACAAGAAGGCCTAATGATTAACATTTTGCCAGAGAAACCTTTGGATTTAGTAGCAGTTGATTTGTTTGGGGAGTTGCCTACAGGCAAAAGGGGGGTAAAGTACATTTTTGTGGTATTAGATGTTTTTTCAAAATTTATCAAATTATATCCAGTAAAGAGGGCGGTTTCTAAAATATTAGCAGAAAAAATAGTAAAGAATTACATGCAAGAAGTTGGAAAACCTAAGGTAGTCCTTAGTGACCATGGTAGTCAGTTTCAGTCGCAAGTATGGTACGAAACGCTAGGCTGGGAAGGAATACACATACGTCATACGTCAGTTTATCATCCACAGAGTAACCCTAGTGAAAGATGTATGAGGGAACTAGGAAAGATGTTTAGAATATACATTCATGAAAAACATAACAGATGGCCTGATTACGTAGACTTCATAGAAAGATGTATTAATTACTCAGTACATGACTCAACGAACTTTCCGCCATACGAACTGATCTACAATAAAAGATGTCCTAGGATCTATAATGAATTGTTGGATTTCCCAGACAATAGAGAATTAAATAGGGAGGAAAGATTGATACTAACAAAGAAATGTTTAAAAATCAAAGCTGAACAAAGGAAGAAGCAACATGACAAGAATGTCAAACCAATAAGGTATGAAAAAGGAGAATTGGTGTTAGTGAAAAATCACTACTTATCGTCGTGCTTGAAAAAGGAAATTAAAAAATTCTTTTTGCTCTACAGAGGACCATACAGGGTCAAAGGTGTAAAGATGGAAAACGCATATGTACTGGAGGATATGCAAACAAAGGAAGAAATAGGTACTTATAATGTGGTAGAGTTACGGAAGTACTACATTGCAAACCAAACTTCTACGCCGACGTAATTTATTATTAGGTGTTAGACTTTAATTAATGGCAATGTTAGTAGGTTAATACATTATTAGATAAGTACTCTATATAATTATGATATATAAAGGAATATTGTAAAATGATAGTTATGATAACTTGATTTGTTAAGGATATTGAAATATGGGTGTAGCCAGGTGTGGCTTAGTACGTCATTGTTGTAGGTCATTAGAGATAGCAACATTGAGTCACATCTGGTGATTTAAGGGTAAGACGTCCCTAAAAAACGGTCAAGTAGCTGGTGTGCATCCTAACAAGGTGTACACTAGTGATTTCAGGTTGTTGGGTCCTTAAAAAACCTTCTGAATTTCGATGTTGACCAGATGACGTGTCGCATCATGTGCACAATCCATATGATTGTTAGGTTTAGTAGTGTACATACACAAAGTTGTTCTTAGTTTATAGTTTATCTTGCTTAAATTTCATAGGTTGTGGGTCAACCGTGAAAACCTTCTTATTGAAAGGTTGATCGATGGTACAGGTAGACTGTTATTGGTCAATCTTGTTTAAATTTCATAGGTTGTGGGTAAACCGTGAAAACCTTCTTATTGAGAGGTTGAGCAATAGTGTAGGTGTTTTTAGGGGTACAGAGTGTCTCTTCTTTGTTGTGTACGTCTGCCAATATTGATCAACCTCGTTTAGTCTTCGATATCTTTTCTCTTTCTCCGTTCTTTCTCCGTCTTTTCATAAGAAAAAATTCTTTTCCTCATTTGTTTCATCTTAAAGTTCGTCTAGATGGACTTAGAATTGTCAATATCATTTTCCATTCCCACACAATCAGTGTTCAAAAAATATTTACATTTCCTCATATCCTTATCTTTCCCTCTCCTGATCCATTGACAGGAGAAGGGTTGTCCAATCCCTGAAAAACATGTCTATTATATCCGTCTTTCACTGCTGATCTTACGGTCAGATCCAATCTCACATCCTCCACCATCTTATACATTCAAGAAAGAGAAGATAATTTCGTAGTTATTAGAACTTTTCATTTGAATGATTTAATATTTTAAAATAGGATAACCGAGTTTTTGAGGGGGTTATATAAAAAGTTGGCAAGTTATACAATAGAATGAATGATGTATGAATGACATGTTAGATTTAAGATATATTTATAATGACTATTTTTGATAACATATGTTGTAAATTTGTATAATAATTGATAAAGAATCGAAGAAAGAAGGTAAAGTAAAGTTATTTAAAGTAAAGTAAATTCTTGAATACTGAAGTAAATTCTTGCAAAGTAAAGAAAATTTGTGCAAAGTGAAGTGAAGTAATGCAATGTAAAGTAAAGTTGAAGTGGTTAATGAGTTCATAGAAGTAAAGTAAATGATTTTAATTGTTATCTCAGTGCGGATACAATTGTTGTATTTCATAAATAAGTAATGAATGTAAAGCAATTTAATGAGTTGATTCAGTTTGAATTTGAATTTTGAAGTTTTAATGTGGAAGAAGCGATATAGTGGATTTTAATTGTTATCTCAGAGCGGATACAATTGTTGTATTTCATAAAAGAATAATTTATGAATGTAAAGCAAACTCATGATGCAA
>JAGFPH010000527.1:0-28328 GCA_018207615.1 Philaenus spumarius
GTCCCCAAGAGTTTGGTATTTTTTTTAAAACGCTATTTGAACAATTGCGGGTTTTAAATGGATTTAGGCTGAGCAATGTCCGTGTAACCTACCGCCACTATAGGGTGCCTTTAAATATTTTTTTACGTTGTAACTATTAATTATAGCGAAAAATTACCAAGCCATTCGGATGATGAATTTTGTCCCCAAGAGTTAGGTATTTTTAAAAAAACGCTATTTGAATAATTGCGGGTTTTAAATGGATTTAGGATGAGCAATGTCCGCGTAACCTACCGCCGCTACGCTGGAGCCGCAGGTTGCTTTCTGTTTTACTAGAGCCGACCCTTAAGAAAGCAGAACATACCATAAAACTTCAGTATTTTTTGGTGTATGAAGTAAATATTTAAAATGTCTGTGACAACGTTGAAAAACATCATTTTCTTTCGGTTGGAAACTTAGAAGATTTTGGTTTGGAAAATATATTTACCATAATACAGTGCATGCATTTCATCATCCTTCATCCAGAAGTCAGTCAAATGAATTAACTAAATCAATTAAATATACATAGTGCGTTTACTGTTTTTAGTATTTATGCCACCGGTTTATTTGCCATTTGTAGATTAACAATAAGTTTTGTTTGTATAATTATTTCTAATTCAATGTATTGATTTAATTGATTGTATTATGTATTAATTATAAAATATGTTTATATCTAATAAAACGAAATTAATGTGTGGAATCCTTGTAGTACTCTAGTTTTAAAATAGTTTTCATATACAGTCTCTTATACAGTCTTTCGATACGTGTATTTTGTATTTGTCATTGCCTACTTTCATTGTAATAGCAACCAATTCGATAACGTTTTTTCGTTACGTGTATTTTGTATTTGTCGTTGTCATAGCAACCAATTCATTTTTCGTTACGCATTACATTTTCTATTTGTCATCTCCTAACGCAACCCGCGTAAATGAACTTCGTTGCAAAAAGATCTTAATTTTATACCTCACACCATAAATACTTTTATTTTGTATTTAGTATACGATAATTTTCATTAAAAACATATACAAAACTCAAAATATAAAAAGTATTATATGTCTTTTACAATAAAATCTGAAGAAATTTAAGAAAAGTGAGACTTTTAAGCTTGAGAAATTAGTGTGTAGCATATGTGATAAAACAATGCCACAGAAACTTACAAAATTTTCTTTCTTTTAACGAAACATGTGTAAGACGTTTTAGTTTGCTAAATTTGTCTATTTTTAAACCAGTACTGAGACATGTGTTTTCTTGCAATGGCAACATTGCTTTTTGCACTCAACTGCAATCATTATAGTATCAATATTTGTTGGAATATGATGGAACATGTAATGTTTATTTAAATTGTTCAATGTACTTTGGCTGTATGATTAAACATTTTCTTATAATAGTTACCAACAAACACACAAACAATTAATTAATTTATTTTTAAAAACTACACGACTGCTTGCTTACTGACTATGTTGATATATACAGAACATTTTTATTTGTGTAATACATTTATTAAGTAAATCATAAGTCATACTTTCCTGGGGAATTAGACTTTTAAAATTAATTGGTGGTCCATTTTACACAAGGTTTTACTTGTTATCCATTATGATAAAAAAAGATAAATTTAATCATTATCATAAATATTTTTGAGTTACCTACACTTATAACATTATAACTAGTTTCTACGTGATATTATCTTCAACAGTAGGAACGTGTCTGTTAATTAAGTTAGAACACCTTTAGCTTACATTAATTTACTCAAGCAATTTTTATAAATACACCTGTACTCATTCTCCCTCTATCTCTGGACTCTTTACCTTGCAACATTTCGTGATAAAACCAAAGAAAGTTTTAGATACAGGTGGTATTAAAATATAAGATTTTTATAAAAAAATAAAAGTTATGGTATGTAAAAGTATCTTTAAGCCCCCTACAAAATACTATACGCATAATAATAGTAACTATAATTATTTTAACCATGGGAAAATATTTCATTCATTATGATGTTCTGCAGATTATAACTTGCTTATGAAGTAGTATTCACAGTCATCATAATTCTGAGATGTGCTACGTTAGTTGTTTAGGGGTATTGGTTTAGTTTTATTTTAATCTTATTGTGATTACTTTCTCTCACATAGACCATGGACTGTAGGCCTATGTTCCAGTAGTTTTAGTCACTTGATAAACAGAATTGATCCTTATTGCTGAATCGTGTATTGATTTTAACACATAAATTATGGTAATGTCAGAATAATCACTAATACGAGAGAATATAAAGTAGTATTTTAGAAAGTAAATGTCAATAAATAACTAAATAATACATTAAGGTTTATTACGTTTGTCAGTGTAATAACAAAGAAAGCAGGGAAATAATACTATTAGTTTTAAGCAATGAGGTATTTAAAAAAAATTACAACAATCATTTATTAAAATACCGCCTTTAAAGATATCATACTATTCAGAAAAAGTTTTTTGATACCATGAATTACATCAATATGCAATTTTAGTTTTCAGACGAGAGTAAAAATGTATATAATATATTCAGACTTCCTTTAACAAATTAATGTTTTTGGCATTTGTTTATACTTTGCGTTCATATCCAAAGGTGTATCGCACATAAAATTTGTAAAAATCCGCATAAATTATCTTAAAAAACGCCTTATATTTTATAAAATAAGTTCAGTTGTTACCTTGACTACTTAAAGGAAATTATGTAGCAAATCATAAAATCCTACAATATCTGCGTCACAATTTAATTCTGTTATGTGTATAGGTATATAACCATTTTGACAAGCACCTTCTATTAATTGGCATTAACAAGAGATGAAAAATTTAGTTAAAATTTTTTATTTAAAATTCTTTCAAACGGTATTTCTATTGATAAATGTTAAGAAAATAAAAATAAAATAGTTTTAGTTTAATCTTACTGTTATATCACATAAGCCTTGAACTCTAGTTTTATGTTCCTGTAGTTTTATTCACTGGATAAAGGGTATAGGTACATATCCCCGATAAGTCGTGTACGAATGACATCACCTTAATAAATGTCCAAATAATCACTAACAACAGGAGTGAACATCCGTTATTACTAAATAATAATACCTTTAAACAGAAAGTAGCTAAACCGCCAGATATAAAATATGTCAGTATAAATTAAAACTATGTAGTTGGAGTCTAGTAATATATTATAACGAATTACTAGAAGACATTTTACAGAAATATCACCGTGTAAAGACACTTTTTTAAATATACTTAAAAAGGTTATTAAAGTGTTTGGAATAGCAATTATTTTTAAATGGTGTGTCACATGACCTTACGACCTCAACATTTTAAATTAAGTTTCACCATCTGAATTTCAAGATAACCGTTAAAAAAATGAATTTACAACAAAAAATACAGATATGCTTTTCGTGATCTGAGAGAATTTTCTTCATAATAATAACTTAGCGTAAAACAAAGATATTGTCTCTAAATACTTGATTTACAACAGCATTTTGTATAGTTTGTGCAAGGTTATTGGTCTTACATACAATTTTTAATACATAAATAAAATGAATACCTAAATAAATTAAAACTTTTCATGCTCGTTTAATCATCTGTTTTCAACTATAAACTTCAAAACTTTCCAGCTTGTTCAGAACGCCTGAAGTTTTCATGACAGGATGTTTACTTGCGGACGTGGATGTCAAAGAAGATTATTCTGGTTATATATTACTTTTTTCTAAAGGAAAAGTTTTGTGTGCTATATTTATTATTTATTGTATATGAGGCGTGGTTTGAAGGTTCTTACAATGAAAATTACAATTTTAAATTATTAAAGTAAGATTACTATTTAAATAGTCCATTAATATTATTGTCTTGTTACTATAGCAACGAGTTTTCAATCATTACAATAACCAAGTATACTTTGAAAGTGTACTAAGACTTACTATTTATTCTTTTAATATGGGAGTTTGCTACAGTTGAAAAATCCGAAACAGTTACCTAGGATACTTACGTTTAGTTAAGTTACGAGCATTGCGCTACCCTCCGTCATTATTAGTATAACTATTATAAAATAAAGACGTTAATGTAGAAAATAAATGCATACATTAATTAATACATCGAAAGTTTTAAGTTAATTTGACAGTTTATAATTTACCAGTTAGTGCCCAGAAGGCCTGTTACTGGGGAGTAAAAAGTGATGCAATTAGGAAGTGATTCACTGTAAAAGCCTAGGCTATTCTAAACCGGTTTTCTAACTACAGTACTATATTTCGTTTGACAATTTACGACAGTGTACCATGGACCACACTACCACCTACACGATGAAAATTGTTCGGCACAATTAAGTTTTTTAAAAGTGTTGTAACTGTGGTGTTTTTGTGTGTTTTTTTAATCGTGTTATGTGTTTTATTGTGTTTGTGTAAGTGTACTTGAAAATGGGATTGCGGTCCCGAAACGCGTCGTAAAACATTCGAACGACCAAAAAAGTCACAAGACGGAACATTAAAAAGGTAATATTTAATATTATTATTAATATATTATCCTATATAATATTATTCAAAGTGACTTGGAATCCAAGAATCATGCAACTAAAATATAAACAATGTTTATTTATACAAAAAATAGTTATAAACATTTTTCATACATGGTTTCCCGATATGCCTATCTATGTACAGAACTTCATATTGATGAGAATTAAAAGCTACTCGTCCAACCTCTGAAGAGCATCACTAGTAAGCCTGCTCTCTTAAATTCCTTTTTATCTTAGCCTTTTTTATCGTCTTCTCCCTCTTCTACTAGCGCATAATTTACAGGAAAATCATCCAATATTGTCCTTGACGCTAACCTCAACCCTTCTGGCCATTGCAGAAGATTGTGCTGAGTAATTTGCCCGGTGACGAAGGAATTAAACTTGTTATAGGCCTACTTAAATATTTTACGTTACCATTATTTCTGGAAATGCTTGCAAGTTTTAAACTTTCAAACAGTGCGTGTCAGTCTCTCGGTTTAAATTGTCGTGTATTATTCAAATACTTAAAGCTTCTACCCTATTGTGATCTATGACAACTAATAGTTAGTATACTTTATTGGCACGATGAATTTATGACTGATTTTGAATAACGGTTATCATCAAGATGTAACACGATTAGTAAAATTATGAATGTAACGCTCTTCTGGATACATTTCAAACAAGTTTTTTTTTGATATTGGAGATTTCAATATTATAAATCAAACGGAAATTCACTTTATCACTGTTTATGAATTGTAGTCGTATCGAAGTGTAGCATCTTTCAAAATAGGAAAGTTAGTTTATTACATGGTTCTGAGTGATATAACTATTTCGGAAATAAATATATTTCCTTATAGTTGTTCTTATAGATTCTTGATATTTGTTAGTTATTATAATTTTGTATATTGTCATTGTTAATTTGCTTGAAGGTTGAGTTTTTTTGGTAGGCCTATATAACTTGTGTTGCATAACAGGACATATCTGATCCTCTATTATTTTGGGGGGCTTAGGGGGGTAAGAGGGTTAACAATTTCAAATATAAAAGTAGGTCATGTAATACACTATTAAAAAGCTTATTAAAAAAAACATAATGGCGCAAACTTAAGTTTAATAAATTATGTACTTCATTTCAAAGTAATGGGCAATCAAAGTTCTTTAAAAATAAAATACAACCTACTTATTCCTAATACAGTACTAACAAATCAATAACCTGCTTTGATGTTATGGTAACAATATAATTTTCCCGAACTTAGATTGTCCAGGTTGTTACATATATTATATAAAACAGCTGATTTGGAATAAAAACTGAACATAATTTTAGGTTAGGCCTACAATGAACCAAAACACGTTTATTTGCAACCAATTTGGCTAATTTAGAAACAGGTTTCTTACAATTCTTCACAACTATCAGTTTTTTTTTAAATTAGGTAAAAGCAAACAAAAGGTTTACTGTATTATCTATAAAGGTTTATAAACTATAAATATAAATTTGTGTAGTATATTCTTAAGTGGCATAAAAACCATTTTGCAATTCGATTACTTAAGTAAATGAAATGGAATAACTACCCTTTAAATTAAATCAAGCAATAGCGAAGCATTGCTGGTTCCACTAGTATTGAAATAAAAAATGAATTCAAACTCATGTTTGAATAAAATATTGCGACCATTGATTTTATATGAACATTAACATTTAATTAATGGGATATTAATTCAAACCAATATCCCCGATATCATTTATTTTTACGAGAAATATTTACCAACTGAATGATGAATTCTTTGATTTTCACAGTGATATGAAAATATTAATGAATGTCAGTATTTCATAGAGGGACATATATGTTATTTTAAAGTATTTGTTTTCGTACATCTGCAACCAATTTGAAAAAACTTATTATTTTTGCATATACAAACTACATGAAATATAATTAAGTATTTCTACATGAGTGTTATACCTTACGTTATTAGAGTATTTAACATACAAACTGTAGTAACTTGTCTTTTATATTTTTCTGTTAAAAATCTCTGTTAAATGTTCTAAATTAGCAAATAATTATAATTTGTTGATTGTTATATAGTGTCTATAATATTTTGAAAAATAGTTATAAACATACTAGACAATAAAACAAACATACAGTCCAGATTATATAGAAAAACAAATTAAGAAATAGGATCAAAATTCGTGTTTAGTTATATAGAATTATACTTTAGTGTCATGTTTTTTGTATGGTATTTTTAATAATAACTGTAGTTATGCGTATTTAGTAAATATGTAGATCAGTTTCGTTTATACGGTTTATATGTAAAATAAATATAATTTTATTTTATTTTAGTTTTTTTTAATTATTTTTAGAAAGTATTTTAATATAGAGTCAGTGCATACTTCATTGTAAAGTATGTACTTTTTATTTACTTTAAAATACCCTACAATTTTTCTGACAGACGTTCAACCGATAGTATTGTTTTGTAAAAAATTTCCCTTTTAAGAAATATGTTTATAATTATACAATCTAGTAAATAAAGACACACTATTTATTTACACTACTTGTATTGTTATTATGTTATTATTATTGTTATTATATTCAGCAAACTTATAATTTTAGTATAACTTAGTGAATGTTTCCATGTATTGGTTTGGTTGGAATGCATATGTTTATATGTATGGTGGTTTATAGAAGTTTGAGTGTATGCGAGTATGTGTGTAAGCAATAATTGTGTTTGGATATAGTTTGTTTTGATTTAAGTATGTATGCAGAGGCCTGCAAATAAGATATACCACCGCAGTTGTAGCCACATTATGGCAAACGTTAATTATAAAGGTAGACTAATTATTTTGTATTTGTTTATGTTTTTATTACTTTTATTATTTTGTATTCAGTTTAGTTTTTTTTAACTAACTATCGAATACTGGAAAAGATGGTTAGATATTTCCTAACTAGTAAAATGTATATAATATTATATATGTAAATAATAGGAGGAATATAAATATTGTTATTATTATTTTTGTTTGTTTTTATATTTGATCACACTGTATTGTTTAACAATACTGGTAAAAACAGTTAATGAACCGAATTTCATTCCTTTCTCTAGACCACAGAATAAGCTAAACTCTTTACTCAAGTATAAACAATATTATAATGTCAAAATTTATCTTCACGTATTTTAATTGGTAAGATCAGACGTTTCTAATAGAGCATAATGCAAAATTAGCTAATACTATTAATGTAATAATAAACCTCTGGCTAATGTGGTATCTAAACATTGTATTTTTTATTTATTGTTTTTAAGCGTAAAGGTTTACAATGTCTGACGGTCCTAGGTCATTATTTCTTTTCAACATATTATTTATAAAATGTTTTGTTAACTACATTTACTAAATTAAAATGCGGATCGGAAGAGAAATGGACATATTATTTGAAGAATATAAGTTCTTAAAGTTAAATGACCTAATTTTTCTTTGACCTTAGAGTTAGTTTGATTAAGAAAGTATTTACAATTATAATTATTTAATATGATGTTTTTGACCCCTTAGTAGTGTCCCTGTACCGTATCTAAAAATCTGTAAAAAATTCTGCAAAAATATAAACTGGCAATAAGAACGCTTATGTTATAAAGATAATAAATAAAGAGTTCAGAGACCACAAATTCAAAGAACGTTAAAAACAGCAGAATCATGTAAGTAGCATTATGAAAAAAGTAAAACAAAATCATTTTATTTAGTTAGTATTTTAAATAATAAATACAATAACCTTTGAGGAATACAGATATAAATATGTTTCAATATACAAAAAGAAAGTTGTTTTTAATAAAAGTTCTGCATTTCAAAGGTTCTTGGTACTACACAATTTATAATATGTCAAGAGGGATTGAAGGTCTTCTTTTAGCAATGGAGTCTTTTAGCAATAAAACCGTGACGACAGAATGGAATTTAAAGTAAGTAAAACAAATCTCGTCACATTTCAAGCTGGATTTACAACTCTCCTGTCGACGATAAAGACTTGGTATAATATTTATGAGCCTTTGTCAAACAATTATGTTTTCTATTAAATAGCCGTATTAACGTTACGTTAGGCAACTTGACTTTGACTGTTTAGACCGATAAACTTAACTTTCAAATCTAACGCAAGCGGAAAGATTCAACTTTTGTTTTTTGGTACATTTGTAAACCAATTGTAAACTAAAGAGTTCTTTGTTTTTTTAAGTCCTCAATAAACAATTTTAAATGTTTAGCTTGAAAATGTATAATATCAATTAATTAATTAATTAGCAATTATTTAATATCAATTATTTCCTTTGCCTTCAGCTTCTGTCCCCCCCCCCTTGTTCTAAGGGTTGCAATTATAAAAAATACCAGCTATGTGGCAATTGTTGTGTCTAATAAGGGAGTAGTATATTTTTTTCAGCAACTTCAATTTTGTTGTAGCGACCTTGCTGTAAGCATTGGTTAAAAAAATTGTTTCCGAAGCATGTTTAGGATAACAGAATTTTTTCAAGAAATTTGAAGGGATTGGTAGTGTTCCAAAAAACCATCCAGTAAACTTCCTGATAGGGAGCCATGACTTTTGTTCTCTATCCTACTTTTCTCACCCTTTAAGTTGAAGATTGATATAATTTTGTTTTAAATTGTTTAGTAATACTATTAGAAGCTTAGTAACAATATAAAGATGAAATATAATTTTATATTAAGGAAGTTATAGTGAATTTCATTTACGCAAATTGCATGGTCTAATTTCGCCCATTAATTTAACCCTACCGAGATTTTAATTTGTATAATTTATGTCTCAGGCTAGAAGTAATTTGAGCAAAATTGTGGCTGTTAAGGTGATATATATTATATATTTAGTTGGATATGGTATTTGGTTCTAGGATTATGAAACGAAAAACTAACTAGATATTTTCTTGGAAATCTACCTATTATAAATTCAAAATGTTTTACGTTTTGGCAGCCGTCTTGTGACGGGACCAAGTAAGACAAACTTTTTTATTGTTTACTTAAAACATATCGTTTAAGTAGGAACACTAGAGATAAAGGTATACATTTGGAATTTCTTTAAAAACCATCCAACACAACCCAAAAGAAATATTCCTTTTGGGGTACTGTCATTTGGAAAAACATATTTGGGATACAAAAAACCGCTAGGTAAAATTTCACAAATATATGTTTATTTAAATAGCTACAAATGTTTTGCTATTAGGCATTTTCTGGCTACTAATTGAAATAAAGCTAAGCCTAAATTAAACTAACATACAAACGGCAAAGGAGTGGAGTAACAATAGGGTTGGGCTGGCTGGGCAACAATGGAATGTAACCTGGTAAACAAGGATAGGCTAGGGGGAGTTGACAAAGGTGAGAAGTTGCGGAAAAATTGAGGCAACCACCCCTAGTCATCCTTACTTACCAGGTCACATTCCAATGTTGCCCATCCAGCTTGATCCAGACCAACTCTATTGTTACTCCCACTCCTTTGCTGTTTGTATGTTAGTTATATTTTAGGCTTTGCTTTATTTCATTTAGCAGACAGAAGATGCCTAAAGGGGAAACTCATGTAGCTATTTAAATAAAGTTATATTTTTGTGAAATTGTATCTAGTATTTTTTTTGTATTTTATTATGGAGTTTTACCAAGTACCTACTGTTTTTACTTTAAATAATACAAACATATTTCCTTAAATTTCGTAGAATTTTAGATGAAACTAAGTGGCCAAACAACATTTCCCCCTCCTTATAGCACCCCATGGGTAATCTGTTACACACTGTATCTACATAAGTTAAAGTAGAAAATCTTTATTTAAACATAAGAGATATCAACTCAAGAGGAACAAATCTAATAAAAAGTTGAATTTATTGAAATCAGTTCAGTAGACAGATTCCTTGCTTGTCCATGCACGAGAATTGAATTCATAAATTTGCCTCGATAATATTATATATTGCTTTATTTGGAAATATTGCACACAACACATATTTCAAGCACACCTAAAAGATATTTCAAATAGATCCTCGCACATCAGTTGATAGTTTACATTTTTCAACGCTTTTAAAAGATAAAGTATAGTTTATACAAAATTTAATATTTGCAAACTAAAAGATGATTGTAGTAGTCATCCATTTTTAATTAGTGTATTTTTAATTTTTATTTATTAGATTAAGATCTTTGAATATTTTAAAAAAATAGTACATCTTCATAACGTAACTAAAACTTGAATATTTTAAGTGGGCGCCACTCTTGCCTTATAAGAGGCCAATCCCATGAAGAAGTAATTAATATAGTGTAATAACAAATCTTGAGTTGAATGATTTAACATATATTTAAATCAACAATGCAATTACATTTTTTCACGTATTCCATAAAAATGTTGACTATAATGGACTCCTTGCCAGTTATTAGTTTAAAATATTGGAAAGCAACAAAATATCCAGTTAAAACACCTTCTCAAGGCATATATTGAAGTTTAAAATTTACTTCCTCTCGAAGAGTATGTTTGTGAAATTTCAAAGTCTGATCTTGTTTCAAGTTAGTTGTTTTATCACAAAGCCTGTTAATTTACATTAATGCACCAGTTTATTATTGTACATTAATCATTTAAAATAAATTACTTTTACTATGAATTTGAATACACATTATTTTGTAATACACACTAAATTAATTGTCTCTGATTGCTTATACATAGAAATGATAAATGGTATAGGCCCACATTATTCGGACAAATGAAAGCATTACCAGCATTATATATATATATATTTTTAAATTAGTGAACAATAAATCGCTGGAAGTTATCAGTGCAATCTTGTATCGCTGCAATATTCATGAAATATAACAGCTTATTGACGTAGAGTGATAGGACCAAAAAAAGAAAATTTGCTTTTTACGAAGACGTAAGTGTTTATATTTTAAAAGTTTGTATTAGGCCTGCTCTAATATTAATCAAATTTGACCTGATTCAGACCTAGTTTATTTTAAACTAAGTAAATCTAGACTACATAATTATCAATTCCTATAAAAGCTAGTATAAGTACGTCCGTGAGTTTCGTGAGTAACAATATAACAGCTGCTTTCACTCATTATCTGTAATACTTAAACAAACCTAGCGTATGTTATAATTAAGGGTTATGTTTACAACTTCAATCAATAATATAATGTCTTGTGAAGTTGATTGTTTTTAAAAGGTTTATGATATATAGTACTAACATAGGTTGTAATTCGTTATAAGGTTTGCTTTGAGGTTATAAAATGAATGTACAACCTTTTATCATCAATAATATTCATTTATTCAAATTAAAATCCATTCGTTTAGCTTCGGAAACATTCGTTTATCTTCTATAACATATAAACATATGTGATTATAAATTTCTTCATTATAGTATTAACTACAGTGACTAGATAGAGACAGTGTGGCCACATGAAAGCGGCCGCCATGTTTTTCGTAAAAGTAATGTTATCTGCCATAAAGTATAATGTAATTTATTTTCAAAATATTTATAAAACCTTTTGTTTTATTTCATAAAGGCCTCGTAAACAACCTTTTAAATGTTAAAAAGTAGTTAGAACGCAGATAATTTGTTTAAAATGAAATAACCTATAAAAAATAATGATTTAGCCTACTATCACATTTTTTACTAGCCTATGCGGATAGTTGAGTAGCCTACTGGACGTTAATTACAAACTAATAAAGCTATATCAAAACAAGTTGCACTATTATTTTCTTTGTTCAATTCTACGTTTAAAAAAACATTTTGCAGTTCAATACATTATTTATGCTGTTTATTTGAATAAAAGTCAAGGTTTTGTATTATTTTCAAGGAAAAAAATGTTCAATAATTTGTAGCTGTCTGAAAAAGTATTTGACTGGTCATAATGAAATTTTTTAAATTAAATTTAATTCTCAACTTATATAACAAATGCACCATACATTTTAAACAACAATTTTGTTGCTTAAAATTCCCCAGAGTTAAAGTTTTGTGGCAAGTTAATTATGAAATTTGTATTTACTGATTTTAGGTTTCAATTCAGTTTGAAAAGCAAAATCTTAAAAATTATTTTCTTAAAGCTAAATTTGAAATTTTTCCAAACTTAATGAATAAATTAAAATATCAAAAATTCAAAGTAAAACAAAACGAAAAATAAAACAACGAATAGGCCTAAATCAAAATGCAAAATTATTATCCTGTTGTTAATTAGCCTTTTTTATCAGTGAATAAATTTTACAAATTAAATATTTTCAAAGTTAGGCCTAGCCCTACACTTTCTGATTTTTACAATGCATTTATTTCCATTTGATTTTTTTTAAATAAGCGAAGCAATTAAAATTTTCCTAACTAACTAATTTATTGATATGTAGTCATTGGTAATAATAAATAAAAATACGATCTAACAAATTTTAATTTATATTTTTTTAAATACTAAAATGAGAAATATTTAGCATGGTAACTACTTATTTGCTAATTTGTAATAATAATAAATAATATAATAATAATAATAATAAAATAATAATAATTTTGCATAATAATATTTGCAAGTTGCAACCGCACAAATGGAACCACCTTTAGGTTTATTTATTGATTTTCTATCCATTGTAGGCCTAAATAATATATTTCTTCTACCTACACTTCTAAAACACTTTATATACACTAATTTAAAAAAATTTTAAGTTTAAACAAAAAACACAAGCCGTCAAACATTCACAAATAATGAGTAACGCGTATAAACGTAAACGACAGAGCTTTGGTCACTGTCTAGGTATACTAATAACTACGTCACAGCCCCCACTCCACTTTTTTTGATATTTCCCGAATGAGGTAACCTTTCCTATCTAGAGACCTTGATGGCTGCCGACATCTCGAGCAATAGGAAACAAGACCTCACTTGGCCACACTGTCTCTATCTAGTCACTGTAGTATTAACTAGTGGACCGGCCTAACCTAAAATTATATTCAGTTTGTGATCCAAATCAGTTGTTGATCAAAATCAGCTGTTGATCAAAATCAGCTGTTTTAAGCTTTTCATACGAACAGCTGTTTTTTGTGCCCCTGATAAAATCAAAAGAAATCTTTCTTCTTCTTCCTTAAGATTGACCTTCCATAAGATTAACATGGCAACTTTGAGGGCCACTGGGGCGAAGCCCTTAACATACATTGAGCTCATTTTAAGGGAAGCACAACTTCAGAGTGAGCTGTGTAAAATGAAACCAAAAACATCAAAATCGGTTAAAAACTCTAGGAGGAGTTCTACTCACAAAATAACCCCTAGCAAATTAATTATGTATCATATATAGATATAGATATAGATAGATAACTTCTAAATCATTTGATATGTTAATATGAAATAAAAAGTTATTAAAAGATAATATTTGTATCTTTATTTAGATATGCTATTAAAGTAAATAAATAAAAAAAAATTACAAGTAGGCTTACCGTTTTGAAAAATAATATCAAAATTTTAAAACATTTGACTATTTTATAGTATTTAAAACATTTACTGTGCCAATATGTAATGAAATTATATATAAAAAACTTTTATCTTTCTTGATAAGTAATAATATATTATGTATATATCATATTTCAACAAATAGGCCTACAGCTGGTAAACCCTATAATTATACACATTTACCGATCCCCATAGTTAGGCAGGTCTAAATAAAGTATGTTTTAAATATTATATTGTTTTAAGTGACTTATTTGTGATGTATAGATACTTAGATTAGATAATTAATCTGCCTGTGATTTTTTATGGGACTGACTAGTACAAATATTGTTATTAGTTTTTCTTTCCATATTCAATTCACGGAAACCTCATATAGCCCAGTCGTTGGTTACAACTACCAGTAATTTGCAATACGGCTGATTTTTTTTTATAAGTACCTTAAAGTATGTAGATTAACATAAAAAAAGTTTACCAGTCTATCGATTTCCCAAAGTCGAAAAAAATCGATTATTTTTTCGATTATCCGATTATTATTATTAAAATGAATTGGTGGGTCCGGTACTCCTAAAATCGAGAAACCCATTAAGTCAAGTGGCTCTAGATCGGGTCATTTTCAAGATAACAAGCTGAGACTCAGCATAAAATGTTTAAAATATATATTTTAACTCCTACGTCAAGTTTCAATTCGATGTATTAAAATTCAGCCAATTTAGAATGAGCCAACGCTTAATGTATGAATAAGATGTCCCCTTTTAGTGATTTCCCCTGCTGCAAAATACATACCTGCATTATCGAATTTTTTCCAGACAAACCATTCCTCGGACGAAATAAATACATATGACATTTTTTGTTGAAAAATACCTCCCCTATACGGTGGTATTTTTTATTTTTCTCTATCTTCATCCCAGCTCGAAATATTAAGGATAATCGAAAAAAAAGATAATCGATTTATTTTTCGACTTTGGGAAATCGATAGACTGGTAAAATTTTTTTTTATGTTAATCTACATACTTTAATGTACTCATAAAAAAAAATCAGCCGTATTGTAAATTACTGGAACTTTTGGTCTAAATTTACCCCTACCGACTAGCCTAATAGAATAACAACTTGTATTGGATTTTAGGTAATTAGTTTTAAAAGCAAACACAACTTATAAAGACGTCAGGGTGGCAATTTTACACAACAAATAATATATTATTTTTAGAACTGGAATTTAATAACAGTTTCCACATTATTTCCAGTGTTTTAAAGTTTCTCCAATCAACTATGAATATTTCCTAATGTACCTGGTGCTTAAATACTACTTCTTCCGTATCATGCTATCTTCGTAATCATAATTATAGTAGGCTACTTATTTTCCTTATGTAGTAAGTACTTAATCTAAACAATATTTGCTTTTTGTTAAATAGAAGACTAAGACCATAAAAAGCTTTAATGAAAATCATAAAACATAGCCACTACTGCAACTGTTGTTATTAAGGTCGTAAAGAAAGCTAGTTTATACGTCTTTAATAAACCTTGTACATTTCTCTATAATAAATAAAACAAACTGAATACCTAACTTGCTTAGAAAATAATTTGTTTACGCCAATTACAAATTAATAGTTTTTGTTCACTGTGAAATGAAATTTTACTATTATATTATCATTATTTTATTGTTTTAGTTTAGTTATAATTAATCTCTTAAAATCCTAATGTTTTCTTATTAATAATGTAATTAGTATAGAGCCTATCCACATTTATTTTTTACAGCCTAACTGGATTGTTTTTGAACATATATTACCTCAGTTATATTCTGTCAGACAACCCTTGTTTTTCCATTATTTGTTACACAGCGGCAGTTTTGAGATAATAGGGAATGTCAATTGTTATTTGACATATTGCAACAGATAGAAAACAATTGATAACAGGAATAATCTGACCGACCACCTGTGCTTATTAGTTGCTGCAACCTAAGCCACTAAAGTCTAACATAACAGTTGCTTTTAAACTAAACACGTTACCATGTACCGTTGATCTTTTTACCGCTGACATCAACTTTTAATTTTATATGTATCAGTGTACATTTGAGTGTCTTTGATGTATATATGTGTTAGTTCCAGTTAGTGAGCTGACAAAAACATTTGAAAATGACCGAATGAGAAAAGTCGAAACGACTGTCATGTAATAAATGACGAAACACAAGGAATGTCCAATAAGCAATGCATATACCTTAAAACAAACCTAACAGTCAAAAAAGGGTCAAGTTCGAGAACCCCTCTAAAAAAATCAACCTTTCAAAGTAGTGACACATTGTAATAAATTGTGCCAAAGTCTGCCCTTTCTTTAGTCCATAACATGACTTTACTCCTACTTTCATGAGCAAAGCGGTTCTTATATTTTTCTTGCTTGACACTTAGTCAAGACGAAAACCTTCTTCTTGAAATGAGGAAGCAAAATTAGCAGGGTTTTTTCGTGGGAAACCATTTGTGTTTTTGTGAAAAATACTATTGTAAATACAATTAAAACAAATATAAACATGGGAAGAGAAGCGACCCGTTAAGTGAGCTAAGTGTTAAGAGAACGCTGGTTCCCAGTAATGCAGTACCTCTCTGCTAATAAAGATTCGGTACCAATATTTAAACAAATAATACAGATATTGCTCTAAAAATGTATATTCTTACTTATCAGGATGTGTTGCTAAATTTCATGCAAACTTAATAAGATGGCTAAAATATTTTCTGAAGTATAAAATGATATATTTTAATGATATTTTGGTACACATTTTATGAATACGTAAACATAACATATTTTATCAAAAATACTTGAAAATATTGTTTTCATTTCAGAAAAAACTTGTAAAAGTTGATTGGTTAAATAGTTTGTTTACGAATGGTACCGAAAATATATACAAATTTGTACTTACGGGAAAATGAGTTTAAAAACCACCAACGCATTAAATATTAATTAAAATGCTCCAGGATATTTCTTCTAGGATACAAGTTTTTGTTTAATTGAATTTATTACCTCTAAATTTATGTTGTTCGTTACATTTGCTAACACTAGGCATGTTAATTAAGAATAATAATAATTATTATAATCACTTTATTATTATACACACTTCTTACGCTGTAGGTGAAAAAGAACTTACAACACATAAAACACTATGTAAGACTGTAAATATCAGCTGATTTAACAATAAAAACAATTGAATCTATATTTCTTGCAGGTCATATTAATCTTATATTATATACTATAGCAAAATTATGCAAATTAGCCCAGGTAACTAGTCATGCCCCGTCAGCTTGGAAGGCAGGCAAACACAGTGTGCTTTACTTCCGCCCCCTATTCACAAACCAAAGATATGGAAAGCTACCCGGTATCTTTTGAACAGGAAGATGACACGCTATCCACTCGGCTTGCCTTCCATAAAACTGATAAATTAACAACACTTCACTTACTTTACTTGTTTATAATTAATATTACATGTACAAGTAAAGCGTATGTACCAGTAAAAACTACTTCATCAGCACCATCTAGGAAGTTTTGGTTCTTACTAAGCCTGAATTTGTATCATTTGTACTCTTGCGCAAATTACAAATATCCACAACCCGACGTGGGTAATTACTTTTGCCCACGTCGGCTTGTGGGTATTATGGTTTTGTTGGATCTCCGAAGAACATGTTTACTTTGGCAGTTGAGTACTTACGTTTTTCCACAAAGAGTTCTGGGTATTTTGCTTCGGCCATGTCCCAATAAAATGCTCACTCTGCGATGTGAGTACTTCACAATGTCCACATTGTGGAGTGAGTAAACATTTTGGCCATTGTCCGGATTCGGTGTTTGAGCGTAACATATACAAATGATATTAGTGCAAAAGTATAAATTTATTCTGGTAAATTAGTTCAAAATTAAAGTTTGTGAGTTTTTTGCTATACATAATTTTATCGTAAAGGTGGGTCATATTATCCGAAATATGCTAGCTGAGGTTTTCATACGCAGTGGGAATTTCATTGCCTACGAAAGGGGTAAACAGAAAAAAATATCGAATTTTACTATGATATTTTTGAAAAAAATATTGATTCCCTGACCACGACAGGCTCCCCTTAACAAGGCTTAAAATTGAGGGCTTAGGGCTTAATTTGTTCACTGGCCTAAGCTACTTAAATCTAATCTAAGTTTGCAATTTAAAAATCCCATCAGGTGGAAGCAGAGCTATGAGAGTGAAAAAACCCGAGTGAATTGGTTCAAGTAAAGATTGGCTGGAATTTGAGTGGCACACTTCCGTGCACTCAGATAACTAAACAAATAAATTATATTTCATCGATCTTTTTTAATACTAGTAATACATTAATAAAATACTAATTAATTAAATTATATTGTTCTACAAAATAAATACTCGTATATTACCAATAGTAAGCCTTTTTACAGTTTAGACAAAAATAAACAACCGTATTTTTAGTTCAATACGTAACCATGACTACTACTTTAGAAGTACCTATTTGTAAGCCTTGTTGATGCAGACATGTTTCTCAGAAACGATTTGAATGACGTTTAATCATGTCTTCTGTGCGTGTGTCTTTAACATATTTTTGAATGGTTTAATTCATTAATATCTGAATTAAATATTTAAAAATGTGCAATTAGTTATAGACTGAGATTATTAACTGTCACTGACAATTTATAACATAACTATATTTTGAAGAATGATTTGACTTTTGTACAAAAAAGTGGATTGTTACGATTGGACGGCACTCAGCTGTTCTACTAACATGCTAAAGATATCAAAATCGGGCGCCTGTTGGGGAAGCGTGTCAACATTCAACATTCGCCAGAACAACGTTGGCTTGTTAATATAAAGTTTCGTCATCACTCTTTCAGTGAAAGTTTGGATGTTTTATATAAGACATACGTCTGGGAAAGATTAAGAGATGAAATATTTTATATAGGAATATTTATACACATTTTTCTACAGCCTGTACATTCGTTTACATATGTTGACAAACATAACTAAAGAATAATAGTATTGACTTTAATAACTATATAATATATTAAAATTCAATATTTATTTTAAATTCCTAAAAAGAAAAACACCACATATAAGTTTTTATTTAGTTGTTTCTTTAGACAACTAAAACAAACATTAGACATACAAATGTCTATAAATAGGACGTTATAATAGGCTATATAATTACAGAATTTACGAAAATTTAAATAAAATGCAATAAAATGACATTAATATCATTTTATTTTCCATGCATAAAATTTTTATTTATTTAATTTAAAATCCATGAAACCCAAAACAGAACAGAAGTTGTCATGATATAACATATTATAAAACCAGATAACCAATAAACCCATACAATTGTACTGAAAATAATTAACATGCTAAATAATTGTGGTAAATATTAGACAAAACTGAAAGATTATTGCGTGACAAGGTGTCCTGTGTAATTTTTATGAATGTACACCTTGTTCAAAATAAGATTTATTATTCATCACAGAGGATTATACCACAACAATCCATAAATCAAACAAACATAAGTAAGTAAAGTTGTGTTCCTAAAATTAGCAATAGTCTTTTCTTTCTAAGATTACTAAGTTAAAGACACTTTAATAAAATGATTCAAACTGCAAAAAGGTTTCCTCATTTCAGTTTAAAGTCGCTTTCACAACTAATGCTGCTACTGCAATATAACTTAAACCTAGGAATAGTTACCACACACAAAACACAATTTAAGAAATACACACATACATTACTCAGATCAATGAATGTCGCTTTCATAATGATAAAATAACAAAATGTTAAGATTGAAACATATGATTGTGTTATGATACAAATTATAAACATTTCATGCCAAGTACAGAACTGTATACAATTCTACTTTTCCTTGTTTATTTAGCACGAAAGAGTTCAACATGTTTTTTCACAACTGTAATTCAATTTGAACATTTAAAATGATAATTTAATTTGTTTAGTAGAAATAAAAAAAATACATCACGAAAAACTAATTATTATACTTTAATGAAATTTGTCTTTAGTATATTTTATTCTTTCAAAGCTAAAACAGATTTAATTATATTCTGGCTTCTTACGTACAGTAGCCTCAATCTTGGAATGTGTCAATATATTAATTGCTTGTTTGTTACACATTAAATATATTTTATAATAAAATTTAATGTGTGCATAAAAACAAACGATTTTGAAATCCTAGTGCTAAGAAATTTTGTGTTTACAAGTACAAAAATAACCTCCAGACAATGAAACAAACGTCATAACATATCTTCAACAATTTAATAACGTATACAATTTATTCCTAAGAATATAAAGTCATAAAATACAGTGTAAGAAATAAAATTAAAAAATGTATTACAAAATGTAATGTATTGTATTGCAATATTACAAAATGAAGTTCATTTTTTTAATTCGACATTTTAAAAAAATTCCATGAACACTTGATGAAGATCCCCTTTACAATTAAAGCATCTTACACGATTGATAGTACTCAAGGTAAAATTAAGCCCTTAACGATTGATGTAGTAGCAAAATAATTTAAAATTTAATGTTAATATTATTTGTAATTATTGAAAAAGGTATTAGATATGTTACATCCCATTCGTGAAGTACGTGTAATGAGTAAACTAATCAGTTTCGAGATTTGTTTTTAAATGAAAGTCATAATCTAATTTGCAACTAAAGAATATCAGGAATTTTTCACAATCCCTAAAAAGGATATATTTTAGCCTTGGATAGTTAAAAAATAATCCAAATTTGTACATGGGTTGAAAGTTATAGCTTTTTAAAAATCTTTTAAAAGGAAACATTTGTAAAATAAAGATTTGGCTACCCAGTACCGTTTAAGATAGCACTTATAAAATGTACCAGCAATTTTTTTTACACTATCAATATAATCTATTTTATTCTTTGCTAATATTTCTAATCATAAACCTTTCCCAGAAATGTCCACACGGGCACTTTTCTACGAGTTTTCCAATATTTAAAAAAATGTTAAATTTGGGGGAAACGAAATAGCTCTTGTCTAAAATATTTCAAATAGCAATAGTATGTTGAATTCGTAATCAAATTCAAGGGTTTTGAAAGCAACATTTTTGTATTTAATCTTTGGAAATATCTCCAGCTGTTCTAAAATAGCGGGCAACAAGTAGATATTTTTAATTTGGATGGCCTTAAAAAAATTTACCTCATGTAAAAAATAAATAAGTTTTTACAGTAAAAATTATTGTATCTTAATAATCAGTGTGAAGAACGTTAAACACAACTAACCTTATTAAAATTCCCAAATATAGCAAAATAAAGTTTCCAGATAGTTGTAATTTTACATTTTATATATCTTAAAATACTTTCAAAGTAAAATATTGTATAAAATTACACTTTGATGTAAGGAAGGATATAGGTTCCATTTATAATAATGAAACGGTTTGTTAATTTTCTCTCAGTTTCAGATTTATTTAAGCATCTCAACTGGAAATAACTTTAAGACACATTTAATTGGAGCAGTTAATTGGTTTTATTGAAATATGTTGAAACAAATTTGGTGTCATAAAAAAATTTATATACATTATTTTGTTGGTTAGAGATGATTATAGAGTTTTTGTTAATCCAATTAATATTGTTACAGTGTGTTATCAGATGTTATCTTTGAAATCTGTTGATAAATATTATTTTTAAACAGTTTGATAGAGAAGTTTTGAAATCTATTAGTAGGGATTATGTTGACACTTACTGATAGAAATTGTATTGAAACATGTTGATATAGATTGTGTTGAAACCAGTCTATAAACAATATGGCGATTGTTTGTAACATTTGTAACTTTAAATATATAAGTAAAGAAATATATTAAATCGATTGAAAGTTTACACGTTGACAGATTTTTAATTGATTCGAAGGTGTATAGAACTCATTGTAAGAAATATAAATTGAATCAGGATACTTGAGCATCAGAAATAGTAAAAAAAAATATTAATACTAATTATTTACCTTAAGTCCGTCTTGTGACTCCTTGTCGTTTAGTTTAAGACGACATATTTCGGAGCCGTAACTCCATCATCTGGTCATCCCTCTGGCGAGTTCGTCGAACATTAAAACATTAAAATTCTATATACACACACATTTACACACACACTAACACACAGTTCGTCACACAAATAAATACAAGAAATAAGCCGCATCTCAACGTCAGGTCAGTATAATGCAGTGCAGCCTACTGATCGTTATCTCTATGTTTTATACAAATGGTTGATAGCCGTGTCGTACAAATAGTGGGAGTTGAACGTAAGTTTGTCGTTTAATACGTCATCTGGTTTAAAAAAAAATGTTTTATATATTTCAAACTCCTCTATAGCATTCATTATTCTTCCTTTTGTACAAGTGTATAAGGCTTCTACTGTTGAGTTGAAGTCTCCCGGCTTATGATCCGATTCAATGAGGTGACGTGCATAATTAGACCTACTGATAACAGAGCTCTTGTTAGGGAGATGTCCTTTATAACGTTCCTTAAACGTTCTCCCTGTTTGACCGATATAATGTTTGTCACAATCCTGGCAATTAATTCTGTATACTCCGGACCTTTCCTCTATTGGGGTGATAATTTTTGGTTTTAACGAAGCATACAAGTTATTATTAGTACGGAATGATATGGTTATATTATATTTCTTGAAAAAGTTTTGTAAGACATTGGGTAAATATTTAGTATATTCTGAAGAAATATAGCTGTTTTTTATGGTAGTGTCATTCTCAGAGCGTTTCGTGTTCTTTTTCTTGATATGTCTATTGATTAACTTGTCTACAGTTATAGTATTGTATCCGTTTGCCACAGCTATATGTTTAATGATATTAATTTCTCTTTGGTAATCATCCTTGTTCTTAGGTACCGTGATAAGTCTGTGGACAAAAACATGAAAAGCTGCCATCTTTTGTGAATAAGGGTGGTGTGAATCGGCGTGTATGGTAACGTCTGTGGTAGTAGGTTTGCGATATATTTTATATTGTAACCTGTTTGTGTTTTTTGTTAATGTTAAATCGAGAAAGTTGAGTTGATTTTGCCTTTCCTTTTCCAGTGTGAATTGGATGTTCAGTTTTATATCATTCATGTATTTCAGAAGTCCGGTTATTTGTCTGTTGGTTCCATTAAAAACTAAAAATGTGTCATCTACGTAACAAGGTGTATAGTATTAATTATCTGTGACTCGGACCAAACTCATGCAAAACAAAATATTACTGTAGAAGTAGTAGTTGGCAATACAATTACATTTGAAGTTATAACTAAATTTTTAAATATCATCTTTGTTTCTTGAAATAGGTATTTAAAGTATTGAACACAAGAATATCAATAATGAACCACTTTTACTGATGATAATATTTTATTCAGCTATTGTTACCTACATTTTTCTTAAGATTGCTTAAAAAAATCATCTCTGTATCAATAATGTTCAAGGAGTAATTAATGTTTTTTGTGACATTTCAATCAAAACACCTTAGATTCGATATACTTGCAGTTGCATGATATAAGTAGGAGACAGTTACTTACATCCCCATATCAAATCAAATTGTGTACATCATTATTAACTTCCCGCTACCAATAAAGGGAAGTTATTGATTTCGGTCCGATTTTCGAAAGTCGAGTTTTCATTAAATCTCCACGTTTTGAGGTCCCAGGAAGCCATTCTGACTATTCCCGCCGAGGTGTCCGACCGTGTGCGTGTGTGTGTGTGTGTGTGTAGATGTATGTGTGTAAATAAATTTTTGTCGTACAGTTTCTCAAAAACGAATCAACCGATTGAATTCTACGACATGTCATTCGAAAGGGTGTATCAAAACTTAGATCTGATTAGATTTGAGAGTTAATCCATCGAGCCAATCCGAAGAAATTTAAAAAAATAACCTAAATTTTTTTTTGAATTTTTATGTTTTTTAAAAATAACTTTAAAGCGTGCGAAAAAATCATAATAAAACCATATATACATTTTTTGTGCTTAAAAAACTGCGTCGACTGCTTTTTTTAAAATGAAAATCGGACGACGCATTTAAAAGTTATCGTTGTTTAAAAATTCACAAATTTTTGTTTTTTGGTATTTTTTTAACATATCTTCCAGATTTCTCAACCAATCAATATAAAAATGTACATTTTATTTTTGTGCTTTAAAAACTGCGTAGAATGCTTTTTTAAAAATGAAAATCGAACGACGCATTCAAAAGTTATCGTTGTTTAAAAATTCACAAATTTTCGTTTTTTGGTATTTTAACAAATAAACTCATTTTTAAGCGTTTAAAATTCAAACTAAGCGGGAAGTTCTATGGTTGGCCTGCACGGTCAACCAATTACCAGATTATTTTTTTTAAATGTTCCTTGTGACATCTAGATAAACAATTTGTAGTGAAATCCCCTTCAATAGTTTGGTGTAAAACAACTACTAGAAAAAAAAAACATAAACATAAACTTTGCTAAAAAAATTAATTTTAGAACATCAAAATCCAATGCTCAGCCAATTATACCAAATTGTATTATTTATATTTACTAGTTTAATTATGATCTTCTGTTTTCTTGTTTATAAAACGATGCACTTAGATAGATTAGTTTAGTTATTGTAACTAGTTCTACCTTAGTGTTTTATCTTTACTTTTAAATGTAGGAGCATTGAAAGCGCTTCTTGCTGTTTTAGGCGATAAAGAACATATTGGATTCCACCAAATAAAATAACACGGCAGGAATGAAACAAATAAATTGTAACATTTGTGTAGCTAATACAATAATAATAGTTAGTTTTACTTCATGTTTTTATTTGTTTATTTTAACACAAACACAAATATAACAAATGAAATATAGTTTATTTTATAGTCAACAAATATATCTAATACTACAAATAATTACAATAACTTAAATGTAAATACAATTATTAGTATTTTACCAAAAATTTCCTTACAGGAAATAATTCCATCTATTAATATATTATGTAATTTTCTACAGAATCTAGTGAAAATACTTTAAGTTAAATGATACGAAAACAATGTTATAAAGTATAATGAAAGTATTTAATGTATTTTACTGGTACAACTTTTAATCTTCTTTAAAATTATAATTTAACTTTAAACAAAGTTCGCTTAGTTATTACAAAATGACAAGTAAATTATTTAATCATCACAATACAATAAAAGGACGAATTAATATAATTAAAAATTACAACAATGGTGTTTAGAAATAACGAAACTACTTTATTAAGTAATTGCAATGGACTGATTTTAAATTATAAGTGAAGCAATGCAGAGTAAAATTATATTGTTTAATAGAAAAAGAAAATCTTTTAAAAGTAATATTTAATTCTTGTGTTTATTTAAACAGTCTTTCCTAATCATCGTGAAATTATTATTAGTTGTTAAATATAAAAAAAACTACATTTAATTACTGTTGTTAAGTTTAAATTAATTTACACCCTCTAAATTAATGGTGTACTATTTATGATTCTATTTATGAACGTATATACCTGTTTTAGGAAACATAATTAAGACATTTAAAAGAGTAATTTAAATTAAAGTAATGCATTTAAAACAATGTTCCATACTGAAAAGTTTATAATTGAAATTATTGAGAAGCGCCCGCAAATTTACGATGTAAAGTCTAAAGACTATTCTAATAAGCAAGTGAAAGCACAGTGTTGGATGGAAGTCGGGAAAGCCATGTTTGAAGATTGGGACGAGATGACACTTAATAACAGAGAACGGCAGGTAACTAACTTTGTAGTAGTTTTTAGTTTTAACTAATGTGTGATATGTAAATGAATGTAACTACATGTACGTATATTATTTATGTTGGTATCTTTCTTCAAAATAACACCACCGATCAGATGTATAAGTTCGTCAAACGATTCAACAGACATCCTGTAGTATTGAGAGAATTTATCTTGATATTGTCCGTGCTTTTTCAAACATACGTGAAAAGCACCAGTAGACAATCTGTTGCTTAGAACAGGATGAATACACCAACCCATCGCTTTTCGCTTAGTTCCATCTAAATATACCTCGAGGGAACTGAAACCCAACACACCCGATGAGCACAGCGTCCATGTTGGCATCTCAACTAAAAGCTGGTGTGTCCTTGGTTTGCGCGAAAACATTAGCGTCCGAATAGAAGGTCAGATATCGCGACGACACTTGCGTCCGGTCTGTTTTCAGTAACTGGGTGTTAGCGGCATTAGCGCGACGCATTTTCCGTGAACTTGTCTCTTGTATATCCTGATTAATTCGAAATAGAATACAAATAATACGAACTAAATAAATAAAATACATTTTTGTGGAAATATCCGTTTTGGGACCCCCTGAGTAAAAAAAAAATGGTTTTTACAAAATGTCTGTCTGTCTGTCTGTATGTATGTATGTATATATTTATGTATGTCTGTATGTATACAAAACTACAGCGAAAACTGTTCGATCTATTTCAAACAAATTTGCACCAGACATGTCAAGTAGGCCTATATAGATGTACGAAAAACGGTTTTGAAAATTTTTGAATAAAACCAAAAAAATCAGTTATTGTTTAAAAAAAAGGCTCTAACAGTTTTGATAAAATTTTGCTTATTTGTAGCGTTTAATGTACCCTACCATATGCAAAAACAGCATCTTTCTAAAAATTTTCGTTTAGCTAATAATAATAATAATAATAATAATAATAATAACTGATATTTGGGGTTTTTTTGCCATAAAGGTGGTTGTTTTTCAAAAAATTTTCAAAACCTTTTTTCGTGCATCTATGCAGGCCTAATTGACGTGTTTGGTGAAAATGTTTTCGAAATCGATCGAATAGTTTTCTCTCTAGATAATAATAATAATATTTATTAGTTAATCTCCTACTTTAATAAATCACCTCTTCCACCCCACCTACAATTATAAAGTCACAGTGAATCTGTTTAATAATTTAAATATGTTTGTGATAACGTATGTGAAAGTTCCTGGTACCGTTTATTTAAATTGTTTAAATTCCAAGATAGAGTGAGGAAAATAACGGAAGAAATTTTAAATACCTAACGAACTCTAAATACATAGTGACTGTTGTAATAAGGTATTACTTATTTTATTTGGAGAACATAAACAGGTTAATATTAATACATAAATACAAGAAATTTTAGATTTGTTTTTGATACATCTACGAAAGAGTTAAAACCTTGTCACTATAATGAATGCAATGATAGTATATTTGTTTATTATTTCAATATAATCAGTAAATTTAACAAGTCATGTGTTTATTATTTGCATTGTAAACCACCTGATGTTTTAACAGAAACTCTACTGTTTTCATTTAATGCGAAAAGAGTGAAAAAGGAATAAAAAAACTTTTAGACAATCTTTTTTGAAATTCATAAATTTTCAATTAATTAACAAAACAATGATAAGAATTAAATGTACAAGTCTACATTGGAAAAACAAATAGTTCATATTGTTTAATATTATGAAAGTATATACCGTTGTTATGGAACTATATAGATGTATTATCTACAACAATACACTTTACTGATTGATTATTTAAGGGTCGGCTCTAGCTGTCGGCCATGTTGGTTGACACTCCATAAGACCAATGTTAAATTAAAATCCAAATTTTTCCTTTATTTTTGATCGGAAATTTTAAACGATATGTCATTTTAAAGCTATGGTCAATATGCATGCAAATATCTTTTTAAAAATTAAGAAAAATATTTTGTTTAAAATTTATTAACAATTTAAAACGTTGATTTTTAATATTTTTTATGTTGTCACTATTAATTATAGCCAAAAACTACCAAGCCATTCGCCTGAAGAATTTCGTCCCCTAGATTTTTTTTTTTTTAACGCTATTTGAACAATTGCGGGTTTTAAATGGATTTAGGCTGAGTAATATCCGTGTAACCTACCGCCGCTATAGGGTGATTTTAAATATTTTTTACGTTGTAAGTATTAATTATAGCGAAAAATCACCAAGCCATTCGGATGAAGAATTTTGCCCCAAGAGTTTGGTATTTTTTTAAAAACGCTATTTGAATAATTGCGGGTTTTAAATGGATTTAGGATGAGCAATGTCCGCGTAACCTACCGCCGCTATAGGGAGTCGCAGGTTGCTTTCTGTTTTACTAGAGCCGACCCTTAAGTAGAAACTTTTACGAATTTAAGTGTAGTTATTGTGTTATTATATTCCCAGTCAATATTTATTAGACTGTATTAAAACCAAACCATGCAATCAACAAGATTTATTTACGAAATGGATTTATTTCAGTTTTTATTCGTTACTTTTATCGGTTTCCCACTATAGTCTTACTGTATACAACATATATTCTGATGATTTTTAAAATAATTTTTCAAATATAGTTCTAATCTCTTTATCGTTACTAATATATAGACTATATTATAGTCAAATTCAACTCAGAGTGAGGCGGAAGTTCAAGCCTACGGA
>JAGFPH010000527.1:42772-88699 GCA_018207615.1 Philaenus spumarius
AATACATAAGTATGAATATTCATACAAAAGGCATTTTATTGCTATTTGAATATTTTCGATTTCAGAAAAAAACCCTGTTTGTTCCATTTGATTAATTTCAGCAATTAGTTAATAGAAAAGTGATTTTCATTCAGTTTATCAGAGGGTTGCAAGTTGAAATTAGTTCAACATATAATCACAATGAAGAAATGACTTCGAAAAAAAGCTGCAATTTAATGTCTGTTTCATTAGTCTAAAATTAACTTCCTTTTAATGTAATTTCACGGAAATACCCGAATAGCTTCGGGATACTAAACCAAGTTTTCCTTCTATCAAACGAAAGTATAGAACTTGCATTTCAAATCGATATAAAATCATTATACAAATATATCGTTTTTTAATAGATACATCGATTGCAAAATGTGCTTTTTCATTGGTTAAAAACTGTCCAATTGCAAGTGTTTACAGAAAACTTTATATCTAAGAAACTTTAAGAGTGACGAATGATTGGGAGACCTTGGAAGAAAATGCAAATCTTGAAGAATCCAATGGCGTCCTTATCTTCTTCTCAAAACAAGTGTGTCTAACGGTTATGTGTCTTTAAAAAGTGACAAGTTTGAGTCGTTTGCTTGTGCTTTCTCGCGCGGCTTCAGTTGATTTAGACAACTACAATTTTACAACGATGATTACAATGTAAATATACGTTTTATAACAAGTTTTTAAATACAAAAATTAATGTTTAAAACATTTCCTTCCCAATGGTTTTTGTTTTATTGAGATTGGATAATATGTAGTGGGTGAAATATTCGATACAAGTAGTATTGTCTGAGACTACTCAGTCTGCCACGAACGATTAAACAAAACCAAAATATAATAACACAAAGGAGGGGGCTGCAGCACCCACGGCCCCCCTGGATCCGCCAATTCCTAGAAACTATGAGGTTTTTATTATTATGTTTTTTTAGTTATGTATTCCTATCCTTTACAGACTATATATTATGACATTTAATTAAATCTAATAAAAATTTGTCTGAGTAAAAAAATTAAATGAGTATTACTTATAATAAAAATAACTTGTACGAGACTTAGTTAACTGAACCCTGTGGTTTATGACGCTTACGTCGTCTTTTGTTAAATTCAACGTCTAAGAAAATAATAAAACTCGTTATTTATTATTATCGTAGCAGATTACGATTTGCTTATTTGAAAAATGGGAATAGAAAACAAGATCTAAATTTTATGTGAATTTTAAATTGCATTATAGTAAAATAATTTAAATATTTTCAAATTGAATTTATTTGAAGTTATATAAAGTTTATGCTGAAAAGATAAATTATTATTTTTCAAAACCCTAAAAGTAAATAATAATCTTCTTTATTATATCTGAACAAATATATAAATTTTTGTGTTAATTAATCTTTCACTAAACTCAAGAACCTATTGCACTAATAAATTCAGATGATCTCTTTATAAGTTTTAAGATAATTAGATAGTTTAAATAATATTAAACTCTGGACAAGTAAATTCTATGATTATAAGGACGTTGTTATTTAATCATCTTAAGCTTTGCACAAGTTAACTTTACTGATATATATTCATCTTAATTTTCTAAATTTTATAGAATATGGTAGTTTAATTATATTTAGAAATTATAAATAACGAGGAATTTAGTGTATCGTGAATTCGAATCATGAAATTTTAGGATACAAGTCAAGCTGACAAACAAAATATTAGGTACTACAGAGAGTGAGACTTGAAATCCAATAAGACTAAGAAGTGGAGGAAAAATTCTGATTTCGTGTCAAAATATTTTAATTTTGTTATGATTATTGAAAACTTATATATATATATATATATATATATATATTTTATCACATAACAGCAGTCTACGTATTATTAATAGATGAAGTAGTCATTTTGTTTTCTAGATACTGTAAAGTCTAACGAGACTCTATTAACAGTAGCACTGAAGATAACGTAATTTTTATTGAAACATGTTTGAGAAACGAAAGTTTTCAGATGTTCAACACTAAGACATTACTAAGATTGCCATTTTATTATTCCGCATCATTGCATTATTATATTATAGTTAATAACAAAGTGATTTCGTATTATTATTTTTAAACATAATCTTATTCATACTAGATTATGCATTGTCTGTAGTATTTTTAACGTGTGGAAAAACATATATAAGATTGTACATACAAAAGACATTGTATTGCAATTTGAATATTTTCCATCGTACAACCCCCCCCCCCCCCCCCCCCCGTTTCTTTTGATTCATTACATCTCATCTAATTGTGTAGCTTATTTCAGCCATTAGTTAAAAGGAAGTGCTTGTAATACTGCTTATAAGAGGGTTGTAAGTTGATATTAGTACAACATATTATAACCACAATGAAGCAGTGGCTTAAAGCTACAACTTGCATTAGTTATATTGTCTATACATTTAACTTGCTTTTTAATTATTCTGATACAACTTTACACTTATTATTACAGCCAGCATTAGTCTTAAAAGAATGCCTTTTTGGAAAATTGTAGGTTTCAAAAATATAATTTTTTGTTCAACATTATTTATTTAATATACCTATATACAAAGATTTATCCAAGTCAACGAAATATATTACATAAAATAAATTTCTTTAAAATATTTGTATAAATAATGTAATAGTAAGCCTATTGCGACCTCTAAACTATGTTGTTTTTTAATATTCTATTTTTTGAGTTGTGTTATGTGTCTTCCTATCCTTTAAAGACTATATATTTTTATGTCATCCAAATTAAATCCAATAAAACTCGTTCTGTGACTAAACAATTATTCCACCTGATAAAAAGTATTTAAACACTCTAGAACGTTTCCAAACGTTGATAGTTATGTGAAATTAATAGTTAGTGAACTTGATAGTTATAGAACTTTGATTCTATATTCTGAAATTGACAAGTTTTAGTTTAAGTAAACAGATGTTTAGTAATGCCCCTTACACCGGTGAAAATAATAAAACTCGTTTTCCAAATTTCTATTTATTGTGTATATAAACACCGAAAGTAAGATGTATATCTTACCAACTGATTCTTTTTAATGTAATTAATTGCTTATCATGCAATGCATTTACGTTACCAATATGTACACTTACCAATATGTACACTTACCAATATGTACACTTACCAATATGTACACTTACCAATATGTACACTTATATGTACACTTATATTACTAGTAGTTTGTGAAACATAACATTTTAAATAAATGCAGTCTGACTTTATAAACATAAACCAACCAAGAAAGTAATAATAACCAAATAATAATTTTCTTTTTTAAAGTATGAGTTTGTTTGATTTTCCTTCTACATAGTTTTGCAATGACCTGAACAATTTTACAAATTAAAATTAATTCTGACTTTGCATTACTTTACTGTTCAGTATCCAAGCAGATATTTTATATGCTTGCATTATGCGTCTACGTGAATTTAATTAGATAAAATAATTCTTTTTCATAAAGCGTGAATTTCTTTTAATTTTTTCATTTACAAAAGAAAACAAACAAAAAAACGGTATTTTCCTCGTGATGTTATTGTTCCGTGTAATAATTAATGGGGAAAACTTGTGTAAAATATTTGAAGCAATATTTACAAGACAATTAGTTGATGTAACGGAGCAGACACCATTAATTAACTCCTTCATTTTCATTGAACTTCCAAAGTGCTTCCTACTTTGTTATGGTTTGTATAGATGGTGATTTATAAAAATGTATATATACAAAACAGTAAGGATTCTTTTATCAAATAATTTGATTATTCTTAATATGAAGTTAGAATACAGTGTAAAACAATGTTTTTTATAAATTTGTCTCTTTATAAATGTACCTTACATTTTTACTGATAAAATACATTTAAACCATTGTGTATCATTTAAAAATAATACAGTTTTATACAATCAAAACATAAATATTTCTACTTTTTGTTTCGTAACTAAGCTATAAAGAAATTATAACATTAGTTTTAAAATACAAACTAAACAGCTTGAGATAAATTGTCCATTAGATAAAACATTGATTCTGAAATCAAAAGCACTTTAAACAACCATGGATTTAATTTGGCCTACAGGATCACCAAAAACTTTAAATCGTTAATTACGTCAAAGATCACTCTATCAACAGTATGACAAGACCGTTGTCTAATTGTAACTATTGCCCTAAACATTATGTTGTACAGGCAGGACTACATTTCCGTCAAAGATGAAGGGAACATATATACCATCCAATCAATAGGAACTCACTTATTATCACTAAATCCAACTTTGCGGAAAATTTAGTAAACGAGAATGTGAACACATACACTGAAATTAGGCACTACATGGAAATCCTGTACGTATGCAATAAGGGATACAAATTGAACACTTTGGATAAATACAAGATTTATAGTAATTACAGGAAGGACAAAGGAAACCTTTTGAAAGGAAAAACTCAATTTCAAGCCAACTTAATCTTTGAACTGATAGAACAGCTATCCGCCCACCTATAGCCACCAAACCATTTACCTGTTACAATCAGTCCTTCATTAACCCACTGTGACGTAATAATTATTTTAAGTGTTTTGTTGTAATTTAAGTTTTAATTATTAGCAGGTCTCTAAATAATTAAAAAGAGATCGGTTTGTAGGATTTAAATTTGTATTTAAATATTATTTGAATAATAGGTATTTTATTTCCATATATTTACATACTTTTCATGTATAAGTAATATCTTTGTGTTACTTAACTATTAAAATGATTAAATTATTATTCCACGCTAAGGCAGTGATCCGCCTTCAAACATTTTTAAGATTATTGACAAATTTAAATCGTATATTTCATTAAATATTGATGTACCCTTGCTTACCAGCGGTATGACGATTATTTGTTGCCTGTAATTTAAAATGGTAACTGGAAAGAGAATAAAAATTGGAAATGTGTCAATACCAACTACATAATTCATGGAAAACATTATATTAACATTTTCACTTTAATATAATTTACTATTTATTTATGTTTAGTTGCTTGAAAAGCTACAACATTTATAAAACTATAAGTGTTAAAGAGATAATAAATTAGTTAAAATAATGTATTTTACTAGCGATAGAGTATGCAAGTGTTAATCTATTCTTTAAATAATAGTTTTGTGGAGATTATTTTGTTAAATATTAATTATACACTCTAAAAGTATATCTATTATTATAGACTTTAGTTTCGTTGTGTTAGTTTTTCAAAAACGATTTATTTGATTAATTTACCAATAGTGAGTTTTGTGTATACAGAGTGATACTAAAGTCCGGTCACCCGTAATAATGTAAAAATTGTTGCACATATAAGCCATCTTGAATGTAACTTTGTGTTTTTAAATGGGAAGGTGGTCATGTGACATCATTTCGATGTAGAATTTTAAAATAGAACCAACGGTAAAATTTGCACATCCATATCTTTAACCGACCATGTTTAAAAATGGCAGCCAAAAAAAAAATTTTTCCGATTTTGCCCCATTTTGATGTACTATTTTTTTTAATATTAATGATTTTTTTTTGAATTCAGAATTAAATACGTTTTCAAATGATATGTCATACCACAATATTTGGGAGTATTTGCTTGAACCACTCGAAATCAATTTTGAAAAAATCCAAATGGCTGTAACTCAAAAATTTTAAACGGCAAGGTAGGTCATATGGCATTTCGTTTTACAGGTCTATTTAAAATGAACAAATTTTGTATTTAATATTATTTTCTATCTCTTGTATTTAGCTAGAATTTAAAATATGATTTTTTGGCTTTATTAAAAAAAAAATTGTAAAATTCATCATAGTATTAGCACTTACTCAAAATTCAATGGATCAAAAACGTTCAAAATGTTTTCCTAAAACTGCCTGACAGTGGGCTAGCAGATCTGCATTAGCCAAAGCTGGCACAGAAACATTTCAGGCAGTCTTGAATTTAATTTTTCAATTTATCAATATTTGAAGGTTTGGTTTGATAAACGATATTTTTAATGTGTAATTGCCTTCTATGAAAATGGGGCCTATAACTTGCTGTCCAACAATACACATTCAAACATTAACTTTCAATGGATATTGGGTATGAGGTTTTTCATACCAATGCGGGTTTTCGTCAGACCAGTTTTGTTAATTTATTTCACCATTTAATGAAAAAGTTGCCTCATCGCTGAAAACTATTATATTTAACAAATTATTATCATCATAAATTTTAGCCATAATACTTTCGCTTGGCCATTCTATGATCAACATTTTCATCGGAGACTTCCTGCTCTAAGTGCACTTTATATGGATCAAAATTATCTTTTAAAATTTTAAGAACAAAATGTTGACATCGTGATCTAGTGCTACTTTTCCAGTAGACGAATGAGGATCTTCAATAAACGATTGTAATAAGTCCAAAGATTTACCATCGCAAAGAGTTGTTTTGGGTCTTCCCCTTCTTGCTTTATTATGAACGCTGCCTGTTTCTTCAAAAAGCGATATATATTTTTGGTGGGTTGGAAATAAAAAGAGAAGCTAATGTTCTCAGCTAGTAACATTTGTCTTCATAAACCTTTACATCTTACATCATAAAAATAACGTTTTATAATAATGTGGAAAGGTACTCCAATCTGGTTTTAAAATGCGATAGTCAAGTGTAGTAGGCCTGAAGTTTTATTATATTTATTTTCAACGACAATTTCGAGTGAAATAAACGACTTGTCGTTAGGAGGATGTATTACGTTCCCGACAAGAGCCCATTTTTTAAATTAGACTTTCGTTAATTTATTGCTTCACAAAATAGCTTCTCCTAATTTCTAGTGACAGTTAGCAAATTAAGAGTAGTTTAGTCTAAAAGAGGAATATTGTTTGATAAAAAACATGTTTAAAAAATTCCAACTTCTTTTCATTTTTATATATAAATTAAAAGTCTTCAAACCTGGTCAATTTGCAGATCACTTTGTGTCATTCAGTATTTATGTTATTAATTTAATTTATCAAATAATATCAATATCAACTAATTAATTTAAGTTTAGAACAATAAAATAAAATTTCGTTCAACCAGTACAATTGCTAGGAGAAATCTTCAACAATAACACTAGGGGAGTCATTATAGGACAAAATCATGAATCATTTGGAAAAAAGAAAGTATAGCTTGTATTTGAACGAAATCTTTTGATTTAGCTTATAAATGGCCTCAGATAAAAAGTTCTCCAAAAGACATTGGTTGGAATTTGCTTATTAATTATTTAACAAATTGAAATTTTTTTTATATTTTTTAACCAAAATGTATACAAACAGGTTTTTGAGGATAATGAATCCGAATTTGAAGTCAAAAATTGAAAATTCAAAGTGGCAAATCCAACATGGCCGCCATTTGGCCAAAATTTTGTAGAAAAATTTAAAATTTAAACAGGAAAAAATGGAAAAAGATATCAATATTTTATGTTTATTGAATGTATTTTCAATAAATGGGCATTTAACTGTGTTTACCATCTTAGCTTTAATGTTATAATTAATTCTACAGCTTTATTATCATAACATTAAACGTATGAAAACAGTAAAACTTGTATCAAAATATAAAATTATATTAGCTTACTTTTCTAAGTTTGTATTACACATACTTTCCATTTCTTAAATATACATTACAAAATTAAAATAGTCAGATAATTTATAAACTCGTTTTTAATTGAGCGCTCGACGTTAACATCCGAACTTAAATTGTTGGTCCAAAACACATGTTTCTTGAATGTATTAACTTTCATTACAGTAGAAACCAATTTGAGAATGGTTTTTCTTTAAGCGTTAGATTTTCTATTTGTCAACTCTTACCGCATCCGCGGGATATTTCACAAAAACAAAAAAACAATATATATATATTACAACGGACAAAACTCGTTGTAGGTCTTGAGTTTGAATTTATAATTAATTTTGTAAGTTTGAATAATCTGGACTTGCCGCGGGTTGAAGCCGAATGTAGGTCACGACAATCATGTTAACGCGGGCGGGTCGGTTATCTGGCCAAATTAAACTTTTGGACCCTGCCTGTTCGTAAAGGAATGGAAACTTGTAAAAATTACTTAAAGATTCTTTCGGGAAGCCAAAATCCAGGATTTAAATAAAAAAGAAAAATCTTCAGGAAATGCATTATGCTAACCGCGGATGTATTTACTGCAAGATTAGATAATAAAAAATCACTAAGTTACGTAAGATACGAGCTATCAAAGTATGGGAAAAAATTCAAAATTCCTCTAAATTGAAAAAGAAAAGGTTTTTTAGGCTTTTCTTAAAAAGGCCTAAAATAAAGGTGAAAGAAGTTTTAGCGAAATTTAGTTAAATAAAAAAGTTAATGGTAATTCACAAAGTTCAAAGGATAAAAAAGTAGGTTAAAAATAAAGTTTTTTAAATTCTAACCAAAACAGGTTTTTGTATTGATAAACATAATTTATAAGATAAAAGAAAAACTAGAAAATTTATGAAAGGAAAAAGGTGATAGATTTTGCACCTTTACAGCCAAATCAAAAGTTAAACTTAAATTTTTACTAACCCAAAATGGTAAATAGTATGTAAGTAACATAGTTATGTAAAAATAATCCAGTATTTGAAATATGTTTCGGGAGTAAAGTAAAACCCCAGTTTGTAAAAAATCGTTAAAATCCCCAACCTCACAGCAAGACAACCAGAAGCAGAAACGAAGTGAAAATCCGGCTAGTTAACAAGAACCAATAGACAAAAAGAAGTGTAAAACAAAAAACTGGAAGAAACGGAAAACTAGGACTTTTCCGGGAAAAATCGCCGCCGAAAAACGCGCGCGGGTCGTGTACGCGAACCAAGAGTCGTACGAACGTCACTCGAGTTCGTGGGGAAAGACAACAACGAGCTGAATCCAAAGATATCACTCTTAGGAAAATCGGGAAAACCCTGGAGGAGTTACAGAGGAAAACAATTTTCCATAGCCTAAACTGCGGGAAGCGAGATAAGAACTCGAAACAGCAGAGGGGCGGGCCGAAGATGAGACGGCTGGAGGGGGAGCAGGTCTACCAGCAGACGAAAGTGGGCGTACTCCAAAAACAAAAGAATACTTACTTAAAACAATGGCTAAATCAAGTGGAAAAATAATGAAAAAATTAAAATAAAATTCAGGATGAAAAATTACATAGACCAGAAGTTTAAATTTGTCGAAAAAACGAATTTTAAAGCATTGTAGTAATACAGTGATACAAAGCTCAAGTTGGCAATGAAATAGTGCCGAAAAACCTTATACAAACGATTGCTCGGGGAAACTCGAGATGCCTAAATATTTTTACGATGTAAGTAGACGCATTGAGAGCGGTTACTTGTTTTTATAGAATACTTTAGCATGCTAGAAGCTAAGTATTTTCTTCGTTAACCTTTATAATTTGTATAACAAGTAAGAAGATACGTCGTTGCGGTTTTCACCTGGGATGCAGCAATAGACACCGTCTTAACTCTACAAGAACTTCAGTGGCAACTTAGTCTATACAAAGTTGGCCTAACTTGGAATTTTCTGGAGGAGGATCGTAGCCTGCAGGACAAGGGATACATGGAGTGATTCGTATATCTTCCAGACAGGACTCCAGGACACCACCAGGCGACCACTAGGACATGCAGTTGCTTCGAGGGAATAACCGAACCGGGATTGCAGACACGGCAGCCCCACATCCATCTTTAAGAAGCCATCCATCATCCATCCAGACAACCCTATAGGACGTCACCTTCACCAACAAGACAACTTTATCAGCACGCAGAACATCTGTAGCTTACCATCACTATACAGCGTTCGCGGACTTCACAACAAACGTCGCGACGCCTGGACAAGTGTGAAAAGGTCGGTAGAAGCGTAAAATACGTAAGTCCCTATAAAAATTGCCTGAATTAAATTCAAATAAATTTATTTTAAGTACTGGGTTACTTAGGATGTTAGATTAAGAAATATTTGTATTATTAAATTATAAAAGTAAATTCATTAAATCGTAAATTCAAATTAAAACTTTCATTAAATTATTAATTAAATTAAATGGAGTATAAAATATTAAAATAAAATATAATTAGGTAAAAGATTAGTTCTGCCTTATAGCTTAAGAAATTATTATTCTAATTGAAAAGAGATTGATTATTTGGTTTTATTGGAAAAAGATTAAATCCAAAAGTTCTGTTTTATGTTTAAAGTTTGAAAAAAGAAGTTATTAAAATTTTATTTGCTTTATAAAAAAGTTATTATTTACAAAAATACCTAGTATTCAAATATCCAAATAGTTTATGAATTATAGATTAAGAATTGATACAATGAAATTTCATAAAATAACTGCAAGGACAAATAAGCCATTTACAAGGTTAGTTTCAGTGTACTCACTCTTCAGAGGTTTACAAAAAGTAAAATTATTAACTTGTGTTCTAACTGAGCTAAATTCAAAAATAAATTACTGGAAGTATAAAGTAAAGTTTTTTGTCGGGATATTCAGCAAACTGAATATTCGACACATAGTTATTTCACCTAGGCCGAACAAAGTGAGATTGCCTATAAGACTTCCAGTAGGTGGAAATAACTTATTCTCCAACGAAGAATCCTCCAAAAGGTTATCCGTTGTAGAATTGGCGTCCCGAAACGTGGGACCCGAAACATTCTAAAACGGAGGATTCGTTGTAATATATATATATCTACTAAAAATGTTTTCATTCAATTTACATTATTTCAAGCCTCAAGATAAAAGTCAACTACATAGGACACAAAAAAAATTGTTTTATAAAATTATTTCACTTTATTTAAACTAACTGTTATGGATTTCAAACAATAGCACATTTCTTTAATTTAATTTAATTTTTTAAAAAGGTACTTTGACATTTTTTAGACGTATAATATAGAATGCATCCTAAAGTAAACATTAAAAACTTCAAAAAGACAGCACTAAAAATTTGATATCGTACGTTAACCTCATTTTATAGCTTGTTGAAGTTACGTATAAAATACAAAAAAATTTAATTTTCTATAAATTTCACATTTTTGAGATTGTGTATAGTTCAAACTGATTTTTAAAATTTTTTATAAATAAAGCGTCGATTTGTACATTACTTCAAGAGTAGATCGTGAAAATTTCTAATATTTATCAGTAAAATTACGGTAATGAGAGCCTTTTGACTATTTTTACTAAACAAATGTTTTAAGTTCCACTTCATATACATATCGTATTTATTTACAGACATTTTTTTACTTGAAAATATGAATTTACAATAGCTGAAGCATTGCCCTTTCATTTGTAGTTAAATCTAATTCAAATTGATCAATTAGTTAAAAAGTTATAACAAATTTAGTGCGCAGTGCGCTGCCGGGTTGTTGCTCACGCGGTAGACGTTGCGCTCCAAGCGGTATATTTCAAGTTATAAACAAATAATTCTGCAGCTTACAGTTTCGATTTTAGAAAAAAGTTTAAATGTCCTTTTTTATGGTAAAATTTCTGTAATTTTCAAAAATGAAGTCAGGTTTTGTCCAAAATAAATATTTCCAATAATATTTGCAAAAAAACTGTAATTTTGCAACTTCATTTGTTTATAAAAAATTTTCCAAAGGTTTCCACTTTTGGTGGAGAACTTTTTAATATGTTGTTTGTAATGCAATTAAAAAGAGGTTTATAAAAAGTTCTCCTCGTACCCACTTTTTCCAAGTCAAAATCTACATTCAATAATCTGTACACATATTAACTCTGCTGTTATGTATCTGTAAAGATGGGAAAGGTGAAATTGTTGAGTATTTACAACTGGAATAATTTTTAAAAGGATAATGATGAAAGGAAGTACCTCATCACTCAACCTAACCACTTTACCCGGAAAAAATATTTCACTTCAAAAATTTCTTTATGAATTACATGCAGAATCGAAATATGTAAATTTTTATTTCAACAATAAAAATTTGTTAGAGTTTAGAACTAACTTAGGATACAATTTACAGTTCCATTATTTAAATAATTTACATATTGACATTCAGATTTTATAACTTCATATTTTATTCTTATGGGAAAATGTTTGATTCGTGTACTACCAAATCTGATATACCTGATAAACGTTACCAATATCTACTACACTTCATCACTTCGATGTACATTATTATTCATACGTGGTTTGCCTTGCGAGTGAAAGCATTGTTGTTAGATTTATACAAACTCATTGAACGCTCTCATTCATTCAGTGCAATATGAATACCTCCATTCAGTCAATACATGACACGGCTTAATCAAACCGAACGTGTAGCAATTGTTTATGCAGGAATATTTGTTTGGTAGCTGAATGGTTCATCTATGAATATGTGGTCTGCTTAGGTATTTGATTTTAGGAAGAGAAGTACAAGATTTCTAAAAGCTGTAGTAGATGAATTTGTAAGTTGTATTTGAAGAAGTTTTTAGATATTATTGTTTTATTTTTTCTTGTGTGTTTCAGTCACCTTAATCCATGTCTACAAATATATGCCATATTTGTTAATTTGTCAATAGCACTAGAAGTATAACTTTTATTGAAATGTGCGGTTTTATAGTAGGTTATTTGAATATGATATTTAATATGATATTTTGTAGTTTTCTTCTTTTTTGCTTAGTAAATTGAAATCAAATACATGATGTATTATGTTAAGATTTGCATTTTAATGCAATACAAATCCACTGTAATAAGGATTCTGATAACCTTTTAAAATATTATATAAAACAATAGTTTATTGTTAGGATACTGATGACTTATAACAAAGAAATAGACACGTATGATATTACAGTTGAAAAGGAATACGTTTTCGATTTTTCATTAGTAAGTAACAAATATTTAAAATAAATAGATTAGATTAATATTATTACCAAATAATAAGTCACATATTTAAATCTTATATCAAAACAAAGAAAAATGTTTAAGACCTTAAAATCAATTTCTATAATAAATCAGGTATTTAATGAAGATTCTGATGACCTATAATATTGTTTTATATTGGGATACTGATGACTTATTATAAAGACATAGTCATTTATAGCATACTGTTGAAAATAAAACTTTATTAATACTGTCACTAGGAAATAACAATTATTTAAAATTAATATACTAGGTTAAAATTATTAGCAAATAATCAGTCACACATTTAAATCTTGTAACAAACATAAAGAAAATGTTTACGACCATAACAAGTAGTTTTTATGTTTTAACTTGTGTCACACTTATTGCAGCCCAACAAAATTTATTACTCTATTCAGAGTTTTGTTACATTAAAAGGTAAGCAACATTAACATAACTGTCTAAGTCATTTCTTAAATACTGGTCAATTGATATTTATATTATAAAAAATACAATTATTGTGTAACAATTAGTTATTAAGCCTTACCGCCAGCAATCCTTTGAAGTTTTATCTTCAAATAAAAATATTTTATGTGCACTACACGCGTTTCGGACATTTTTCGTCCTACATCGGGTGATCAAAAAACTTAATTAAAAACATTCAACAGAAAATTACAGTTTTACACATAACACTCACGCACAATAAAACATATATAAACGTCAAGGTCATGTCTTGCGTGCCAGCACTACTCGCTACACCGTGAATCACTATCGGAGTTTGCTATCGGCAAGGTAGTATCCGGTTTATTAGTTCAAAGGTTGCATCGAACTGTTTCTTATAATTTAACAATCCATCAGGGTTTTGAAGTTCATTGCGATATATTTCATCCAAACGCTTTTCATATAATTGACCTTTTTACATTTCTGTAATATCAAGGACGTGTTTTGATCACCCGACGATGGACGAAAAATTTCCGAAACATTTGTAGTGCGCATATGTGCTGTTTTTAATTGAAGATACAACTTCAAAGAATTGCTGGTGGTATGTCTTAATAACTCATTATTATTTAAAAGCCTATCCGCTTGCTCTAGATAAAAAAACATAATTATTGTGTGTTTAACAAACATAAAGCGTAGCACTACCAAGTACTCCCAATAATTCCAGTAAAATTTATGTTATGAATTGGCCTTTTTTTGTTCCAAATTTAATTAATAACAAAAGTTTACAATAACTATGTTGAGTGCTAACGTGGTATCACACGCTAACTTATCTAATGGAAGCGTGAGTATGATGTGGTCTCACCTGTGGTAAAAAAATATTAGGCCACAACGAAAATTTTGATGAACCAATATCTTTCATTCAATGTGTTTTAAATTGAGTTTATGGCTTTGCAAATTTGATGATGCAACTTTTAATGCATATCTTACTTTGGTAGAATTGTGTTACACAATACATATATTTTCTAACTGTTGGTTTCATTTAAACTCATTAAAACACCTTATTTAAATAACCTCAAAAAAACATTGAAAATAAATTAACAGCTGTAGATGTTTTAAAGTGCCTTGAATTCGAAAGCTGTTTAAAATATAACTATTTTATAACGTATTTAAACCCTGTATACCACAAGCATAGAAATAAAACATCTCGATTACATAGACATATTACTTTTTTTTTATTTTATCGATTGCATTTAAAGCTTTTTAAAGTTTTTGTTTTATAATATATTAGGGAGGTTCTTATTTGACAACCTAACTGATTGCTAAACTCCAGTGATTAAAATTAAAATTAATATATTAGACTAAGGATAATTTGTAAACAACATTTTACCATTACAGGATAATTTTTAAGGATAACCTCTATCAATCAAGTTTGTTATATCATTCCTAACTGTACAAACACAATTACTCTATTATAGACTAAACGTCCTTCGCAACAACACAATCATTTCAAGAGATTCAAGTCAGAAAAAAAATAGTAACTCTAGTCTACACGTTTTATGTCTGTAAATGTTTCCATTTGGTGTGATAAAAATAGCAACGTAAGAGAAACACAAGTAAAGCACATTCAACAGAACTACTCCCTGCATTTTGAACGTATTTCTTGGGTTTCTGGCGTCATTAAGCGTATATTTTTAGTATACCTTTAACGAGTTAACTTTCAGTTCATTTAGGTTTCTCAATTACGATCGATTTTAATTATTTGAATATAATTTTTATTTAACATAGGCCTAATACTTTTATACAAACCATAATCTGCTGTTTACATAATTTAAAAATAAAATTGATTAACTATGGTAAGTGGTTATAATTTAATACTAACTTTTGTGTTAAAGTGTAGACCTATTTCTTGGATCGTAACTTACCAGAGTTTTAAAATATTTTACCTTTTTAGAGATTTTTTTCTTTAATTTTTATTTGATTATTAATTTTTCAAATCAATTATATTGTTCAAGAAGGTATTTTTAAAGAAGAGGGGTTTACTCTGCTAGAATTATAAACGTGTAGATTATCTTTTTATAATGAGTCTACCTGGAGGCCTATCGAAATTATTTTGCTATTTTTCGTAATTCAACATCCTCAATTTTCACTTCAAGATTTTGTTTTTCCAGTTTTAGTGTATATATAGAAAAGGGTTATATTTTTGGTAACATAACATTTTACTATGTTATCCTAATAACATGCTAGTCATTTTGTAATTCATACCAAAATCATTACTTAAGCTAACTGAACCCGAGATGTTAAAATGGAAGTTTCTAATAATTCGAATATAGAATAGCCTATTATCGTTTTTAAAACGAAATAAAAGGCACCAGATGTTGATATAGGTGGTTCACGAGACAGGGATACAGAAATATTTAGAAATATACAGAAATAATTACTTTTTCCCTATGCTTGTTATGAAAAGTATTGTCACACTACTAACAGAACCCAAAGTATTGTTCGTTTATTATTTTTTAACCTGACATTGTTATTATTGATAGTGAGTGGTAGTTAGGCTATTTAAGAGAGGTTATAACTTAAGACGTAAACTTATTTAATAATGGAAATAAGTGTTAGCGAAGGTGAATGTGACAATACTCCTCCACAAATAATTGAAACTGCAAGAAATGTAAATTTGAACTTATTACCTTCTAAGTCGCGGGAGAAATATAAAAGACGGTATGGACTATTTCAATCATGGTGCAGTGAAAATGATGGTCATAAAATATCAGAGAACGTTTTAATTAATTGCATACATTGATGGAAAAAATAAGGTCAAATGAAATCAAGTACTTTGTGGAGTGTGTATTCTATGCTAAAGGCGACAATGCAGGTAAAGAATGACATAGAAATAAGTAATTATAAAAAGTGAATAGCATTTTTGAAACGAACAAACGTTGGTTACAAAAATCTAAGATTCTGTCTAAAGATGAGATTATAATGTTTTTAAAAGAAGCCCCTGACAATACACATTTATTTAAAAAATAAAATTTTAATATTTGGAGTTGCTGGCGGTTGTATTTTACTTCTCCACAAATTTTGAAAACGATACAAGTAATATATTGTATAATTGAACGAGCGAAGCGAAATCTCCGTTTTTGCTCGACCGTTCGGCATTTCGTCTGTGTGTCTGTCTCACGATTACGGTCGGCCAAAAAATGCCTTGACCGATTTTGATGATTTTTTGCATGAATGTTCCTTATTCCTAGGCTGAGCGATGTATGTATACGGTTTTTTTCCATTTTTCATTTTTAACCCCTTAAATAAAATAAAAATTACACCGGACCGTTTCTCTCAGTGTAAGCTTTTTTCCAAAGCCAGTTTGTGGCTTAACCGTAAGTCGAATTTAAAAACTAATAGCATTTTGCGGGAAGCAAATTTGATTTCCAACAAAATTGTATTCTTGATTTTTTCCGTATCTCTAACGGTAATCTCACAAAATGGCCGTAAACTTTAAATTTGTTTAAAAAGTCGTCAAAGTTTATTTATTTTAACCATGTTTTTATACGTATATTCTAAACCAATTTCATAGCTTTTTTCGTAGATAAAGATTCAAAGAATTCATATATGCCAGTAAAAAATGATTGAATTAAAATTAACAAAGTTATTAGCTCAAGAAACAAGCATGTTCAGTAACGAAAGGAAAAAGTTAAACTTTAGGCTTACATAGAAAGTAGTAAACATTTTTGGTAATTTTTTTCATAAAGGTAAAAAAGATTTGTAATGTAGTTCTAAATAGAACTGTATACAAATATTTATCAATTTAAAATTTCTTATTTTGGAAACACCAGTTTTTATGTTCCTACTACAAGACTGCTAACAAAACTAGGCCTATTTTGAATAGTAATTTAGGAATATATCCTTTTTCCAAAAATTACATATTATTATAAGAAAGTGTAGAGAATAAATAAAAGAATTGAACTGTATACTTGTAAACATTATTTCATAAAAGTATTTGACTTAGATTTACTTGAATTACAAAATTAGACGAAACAAATGAAACCTCGCGGCGATAAAAGACATACAATAGTGACCGTTGGACAGCGCAGGAAGTGTTGACACATGAGTTGAGATCACTATCACGAGGTCTACTGATCACAGAACTACTAGTCTTATATGCACAACACGAGCAACATGTCTTAGCTCCATTCAAGACAATTGCTGCCTCGGCTTCAGCAAGCGTAGGAAAAATTTTATGTGCAACACGAGCGCAAAGTGTCTTTTCTGTGTTCGAGAAAATTGCCGTCAAACGTTTCTCTCGTGCGGCAAAGTGGCCCTTTGAGCACATGTTGTATCACATGTTTACTCAACTTAGATGTAAAAAGTCACAGAGTTATTTGACTTATGGGTAAAACATTCAAAACGTCATATCAACTGTAGAAATGACTCACGTGTATTACTACGAGATTTCAACACTACACACAATAATATAGGAACCTGAAGGTCTTTATCATGTTCTTAATACTTACCATTAACATTTTAAATGTAACGGGATACTCCACTCCGATTGCAACCACTAAATGATATATGTATTTCGTTCCTTCAGCCTGAATTCATCAAAACACATGACAATTTTAAGTTTATTGATTGGGTTCGAACATAGGAAAACCGACTCACAATTTTCTGGACTAATTAACGTAGCTTACAGTTAAGCAGCATATGTTGAACAATGATGAGCCCCACACATCGCAGTATGCTTAACCGGTAACTAAGAATATATTTTCTGATTACCAAAAGGCATAAGAAACAGAGATGAGTTTTAGTAAAAGTAAATCAAACTATAAAAACAATGCAAAACAAATTAAATTCCAAGAGGAAGGTGAGAATGATTCTAGCTGGTACAGTAATTTAAATGCAGTGGAATTGAAAACAGTTATGTTTTATTGTATGTACCGTAAGTCATGGGTTCACATGAGGTTGGTGATGTGAAATCAAAAGTACAAAAAATATTTGTGCCTAGGATGCAAACAGCAGGTTTTAGTTATTTTTCCAGTTTATTGTAGTTTTATTTCAGATATTATATTGTATTTTTCAAATTTTATAGTTAAATTTTATTTTTTGAACTGTTATGTTTAAGTAATAACAAAAATGTTTAATTAACATTTAATTTGTATTATATATTTGAATAGATGCAACTTAAAATTAGTTTTAACAAAATTTAATTTCTTATTATAAAAGTTGAACAAATGACTTTATTTAGTCTGTAAAATATTTTAAACTTAATACAATTCATTTTTTAGATTGGTTTTAGATTGCATTTAAAGATAGGTGTTTAAAATATGTATATTGTATTCATTCACTTGGTGAAGTAGATTTAGAATTTTCAGTTGATATCCAAATTTATAAACTTTGTCAGTAGTGCTAAACAGTGAACAATTCTAGCAATTAGCATAATTCTAAGTTACTGAAACAGATTTCCAACAAAACGAAGCTGTCAGGTATCCAAACAATCTCAGTTCATTGTAATGGCAAACAACAAAGTTAATTACTTTTATAATTGCGCTAAAGCCACTTAATTAAAATTAGCAAATGTTCAAGTCTGAAACGTAGATGATTTATAGAGTTTAACAGAACACTTTCTTTTGTTTTACTTGTGGGAATATATTACTAATATTATGTTTATTACTGTTTTTTAGACAAAGTTATATAACATGTTACTATTTTTTCTGTAAAACCTTGTGCGGCAAACACAAAAATGCTGCTTGTACAAATATCATCAGGCTTTAATTTGTATTTGGGTCTTCAGTAGACAAAGCAATTTATGTAGAGGGTAATTTCATCGTAAGAACAATTTACAATACATTTAACCATTAATTTTCATGGGTTAAATCAATGTTTTATGAACATTTGATACTTTCTAATTGTGTTACGCTTCAAAGTCAGGGTGTACATAAAACAAATAAATACTACAGTAATAATTAATACATTTTGTGGATTTACCGGCACTACAGTCTGTTTAATTTAAAATCTCATCTAGTCTGCTTATTAGAACTTCCAAACTCCCATAGATTTCGTCAGTGTGTAGTTTTCAAAGAAGACAGCTGACCAATCATTCAAGGTCAGAGTACTGCGTTTGTATATTAATATATATATATACTAGCTGACCCGTACGGCATTGCCCGTGGTGGTTGGTATTTTCAGTCTTTTTAACGTAATTGTATTCTTTTTAAGTGATCAGTCAGTGAGGGGTATTTGGCTTTTATATATATAGATCTTAAATAATAAAAGCACTATTGTCATAATAATAAAATATCTGAAATTATGATTTTAGTAACTTTGATCCCCCCAAACCCCTTCTAAAATTTCGAAATTTTTCATACCTTTTCTTAGCGAGCGCCTATGCCCCAAGAGAAAGCTACATACCAAATTTCATTCCAATCCGCTCGGTAGTTTTGAAGAAATCGTGGTTTAATAACTTTGATCCCCCCAAACCCCCCTAAAATTTCGAATTTTTTTAAACCCTTTCTTAGCGAGCGCCTATGGCCCTAGAGGAAGCTACATACCAAATTTCATTCCAATCTGTTCGGTAGTTTTGGAGAAATTGTGATTTAGTAATTTTTACCCCCCAAACGCCCCTAAAATTTCTAATATTTTAAAACCCTTTTTTAGTGAACACTTATGGCCCTAGAGGAAGCTACATACCAAATTTCATTCCAATCAGTTCGGTAGTTTTGAAGAAATCGTGATTTAATAACTTTAATCCCCCCACACCCCCTAAAATTTCGAATTTTTTCAAACCCTTTCTTAGTGAGCACTTATGGCCCTAGAGGAAGCTACATACCAAATTTAATTCCAATCCGTTCGGTAGTTTTTGAGAAATCGTAATGAGTGAGTAAGTGGTATTTCGCTTTTGTATATATAGATATATAAACAAAAAAACAGCTGACATAAAACGTCAGTTGAACAAAAGGTTCATTTCCATTATTCATTGCTTAGGTTTGAGTCAACTTGGTCATGTAAAATAACGCCTTCATAAATATAAAATAATGTTTAAATGTAAGTTAGTGCAGTTGTCAGTATGCTACGTACTTTAGTTCCCGCTTACATTTCATCTAAACGACAACCTGTCATTAATTCAACAGGTAAAATTCACAGGTCTTAATTGTATAACATTCAGTGTTTCATAGCCGTACTCATTTTATGTAATCCAAAGCAACTTTAAGGCAAAGCCAACTAAATGTGTAAAGCAAGGAGAATAGGGCATTGTTGTCTATACCTGTAAGGTGTATTTAAATTTGGAAAATTTTTGGGCTGTTAAAAACGTGAACAAAACTTTATTTTAACTTTAAAATGTATTATGTAAATTTCATTTGGTACAATATAATTTGTCAAAATAACCAATTTTATTTAAATACTTCTAAAAATCTTCAAACTTATATGAAATAATGCTATAATCATGCACTAAGTAATATGTAATTTCCACAGCTTAAATTTGGTTCAAGAATTACACTAGAATTCAAGAAACATAATATTTTTTAAGTTCCGTAAGAAATCAATCTACAGACTATCTATAACATTTGCAAGATATTCACATATGTTGTATTCACATATGTATTCACAGCTTATGTTGTAATTCAAGCAATACCCTTTTCAAATGAATTTTATTAACTACATCGGCATTTGACTTATGTTTCTGATTAACTTCGGTATTCCAACATTGAAAAATTACCTTGTTAGTTATTGCAGTTTGTTTAAGAGCTAAATAGTGATTCTGTATTTTTGTTAATCATAAATTCATGTTATATAAATATTTGTTTGTGGTTAATCAAACGTAAAATAATATAGGAGTTGGTATATGGTTAAGCAAATTTTCAGCCTACGACTTCCAATAAACACAAATTGGAAATGCTTTATTTCTTAAATAATATAAAATTTAAAAAATGTTTTTAAATGTTTAGTAACTATACAGTTTAACTCTTTTCTGTTTTTTTTACATTCTTCTTTATATTGATCTTTAATATCCTTAAACACAAAACCATTAAGGGGTAACCTATACTAAAAGTAATAAATTTTATAGGGTTATTAAGTTCATATAGTAATTCAAATTCTAAATAATAATCATATTTTTCCTAAATAGAAATTTTTATTTTACATATTTTTTATTTAGACTATAATCCTCTGGAACTTATAAACACTGTGTACATATAGTATGTATTTCAGCTTGTATAACGAAATCTCAAATTGATTTTAACAACAGTTCTCAAAGTAAGTTCTGGCGTTAATTTCGTTGAATACATCTCTTGATTAGTTTTTTTAATACATATTTTCTATATCCAAGTCGTGTCCCAAATACAACGTAACGCTCAAAATTATTACAACTTGTTTCCTTAAGCCATGAAGCCACGACATATTTAAATAAATAATACAGTACTTGAGAGAACATGTGATATATGAAGTTTACTTAAAAGAAATTTAAGATTAAAGCTTACGTAATGTTTTTAGATGAGTTTAAGAAGCTCCATCGTCTCTGAGGAATTCAAGAACTCTTTACTGTATCGTTGTGTAACATTAATCTTTACAAAGCAAACACTGATTGATGGTCCACTGGGTATGCAGTACCTGGAGTAAATAATGTAGCTATTGTTTCTTCATTTAACGGATTATACTAATTTGACCAAAATAGACATTGGTAAAGGCAAAGGTGTTTAATTTCTTTCACTAATTATTTTCTGACTGCCTAACAATTTGGATTCAAAGTTTACATTGTACATCATATTACGATATTTGTTTCGCAAATTTCTTATATTTTAATCTTTTTAAAATGGTTATTACTAATGTGGACTAAAATTTAATATTGTATACACTGTTACAGCAGGGCATATTCTGTTGAAGCGGAAGTTGGTGAGACGAAACAACGCAGTCTTTTTATATAGGCTATGGTATTTTATTTTTAATTACTACCCGAAACACATTAAGACTATTTCATGTATTGTTACATGTATATATAGTTAAAATAATAAAATTCATGTTTTAGTTTAATACAATTTAGTAGTTAATTCTTTAAAAAAATACAAACAGAAGTTAAATTAAGAACCCATAAAAAATGCAATTAGTAGTGCTCAAGAAGCCATAAAGAACACAAGGATTAGCCGCAGAAAATTAGTTAAGATGTCAAGTATCTGCCATTTTATACTATTTATCTTATTATACAGAGTGTTCATGAATTCCCTTTAAGCCCCTCATTATTTTTGTCACTGAAAATAAGTTAACAAAACTATGTATATATCTTGTATTGCATAACAGGACACATTTTTTGACATATCTGAACCTTTATAATTGGGGGTTTGAGGGAGTAGGCGATACAAAATTTAAAATATAAAAGTAGGTCATGTAATACACAATTGAAAAGCTTATTACAAGAAAAAACAATGACGCAAACTTAATATCTTACTTCGTTTCAAAGAAATGGACTACACAAATTCTGGAAAATTACATACAACCTACTTATTCCTAATATCAACAAATTAATAACCAGCTTTGATGTTATGATAACAATATCATTTTCCACAACCTTGACTATCCATTCCTTTAAAACGAAGCAAGATACTAAGCTCTAGTTTGCATCTGTTTCTCTTTTAATAAGTTTTTCAATGGTGTATTACATAACCTACCTCTATATATTTGAAATTGTGTACCCCCACGCTCTCAAACCCTCCAAAATTATAAAGGTTCACATATGTCAAAGAATTTGTCCTGTTATGCAATACAAGATACATACAAAGTTTTGTTAACTTATATTTTTTTTTGTTAAAGAGACTTTAGAACTGTATGTATATTTAACATTTAGTTGAATAATTATTATAGAGATTTATAAACAATCGAATCAAAATCCTTTTCAATTTAGAAGAGTTCCTCAAATTCAGCCTGAAGGAACAAGTAGACAGATGGAAGGCTAAAGAAGAATTTATTTTGAATTACTTAAATTCATGTAATAACTTATTTTACATTTACATAGTGTAGGCCTATATTAAAATTGCAGTCATTATATGGTTTTTAAATGTTGGAAGACGTCTATTATAAGAAATTGCCTAAGAATCCTTTAAACAAATATATTAACACCACTAAAGAAAGTATACAAAATTGTAAACTTACTATTTCTAAAAATGATACTTCTAAATTTCATATTTCTAATCCTGAATTACCGAAATACACAAAGAAGGTAAGTCGATGAGACCAATTGTATCTTGGATAAACTCACTGACTTATTACTTTTTTAAATGGTTAACTGAACAATTCACTAAATTTAAACAAAGATTTAGTTCTTGTTCTGTTAAAAATAACCTAGAATTTATTGAGGCTATTAACGATGTAAAATTCGAAAGAGTTGAAATACTTGTTTCTTTTGATGTTTGTTCTCTGTTTCTGAGTATACCTATCAAGGAAACCTTGACATTTCTAAAATAATTTTAAACAAATAATCTTGTTGAATCTCAGAAAATCAATGAATATGTAAGGTTGACTGAGGTCTGCATGAATCAAAATTACTTTATATTTAATAATGAATACTTTTAACAACTCGAAAGTACAGCAATGGTCTCTCACCTTTCATAGAGAACTATTTATGAGTAAATTTCAGGAAGATTTGAAGAATAATCTTGCATATTTTCCTATAAATTCGTTAAGATATGTAGATGATGATTTTGCTGTATTTGATCTTAAAAAAATAAGTATTAATGGTTTTCTTTGTCAAATTAATGGCATACACAGTTCCATCAAGTTTACTCATGAAACAGAACAGAAAAATAGGTTACCGTTTCTTGATTTATTATGTATCAGAAGTGAACAAAATATCGGTAGGAAACCCACCGGCAATAACAGATTTATACTTAGTAATTCTAACCACTGTATTAAACATAAATTAGATGCTTTCAATAGCTTGATAGAAAGAGCAATTAGCAATTAAAGTGCCTTTAACTCAAAATCGTTGCATAAAAGAAATTAATTATATTAAAGAAATAACAATGTTTAACGGTTTTGAGCCTAAATTTGTTGACATTATCCTTAAGAAACAAAGACTAAAGCATGGCAAATTAAATTTTACGACTCTCCGACCGGTCAAGAGTGAAGTTAGATTTTGCAGTTTACCTTTTGATTCAGCCCTCACCAACAGTTTGGGATCTATCTTTTAAAATATTGACATCGAGATTGCTTACAAAAGTCAAAACAACCTTAACAGTTTACTAGGCAATCCTAAAGATAAAATCCCGACTTTGGAGGAGTCCGTTATTTATTAATTTAGTTGTATTGAATGCAACAAGGTTTATCTAGGCCAAACAAGGAGACAATTTTTACTGGATTTAAAGAACATGTAGCTCATATAAAATACGATAGGCCTGAGAAATCTAGTGTAGCCGAGCATATCCTTCATACGAACCATGAATTGGGAATACAAAATTAATGACTGGTTAAGAGCGTGACCTCCAATTAATTCTTAAACAGCTACGAAATCGTTTATTGCTAAAACTGATAGTGAATTACTTCTCAACGCAGATAAAGGTCCTATTCCTAATTCATGTTTGTTCTATTTGTTGAAACCTTGGTAAAACCTTGCCATTAATCAGCCGTAGTATTTTGTATTTTGTTGTTTCTATTGTATTTACATATTCTTATGTAAATTTTATAGCTAATATATTGATTAGTTTATTTTATATAATTTTCAAATTGTATCCGTTGAAGATTATTATTTGTTATTATGTTGTAAGATGTATTGTAAACTGTTTTATGTAATCTGTGTAACATTTTTCATTTCGCAACCTCGGGCCAATTCCAAGGACAGGGACAAGTACCGTTAGCTGCTTCTACCTGTCTTTTTGAAACAAGTCCTTGAGGTGGTCACTTATGATTGTTTGATCTACCTGAGGAAGGGAGAGGGGGGGGGGAGAATAGATATGTTTAGTTTTGTAGAATCATTCTTGTCAGCATTAGTTTAGATTTAGAACCCTCCGATGATGGTAACTTGGTTACAAAAATGTACATCAGGGAACTAAAATAACTATATTAATAAATGTTTTTCACCGTGTAAATAAATGTTCAATCTGTGTAGTTTTATTCACCGAACTTGTGGTTGGGGCTATAGTGTTTCTAATTGTTTAAATTCACCACAGTACTCATTGAACATCTCTTGAGATAATATATAAGTATGACGGGCAAGAATACATAAATAAATAAGTAAAAGTCACGTCGGTCAACGACTTACATTTTGTTAAAATTTGAGATAGTAAAAAATTAGACGTTAGAATTTGTTAGTATTTTCGTTAGTAGTTATAAAATGTCGTTTCCGCATAATTTTACTCTTGACGGAGTCAAAGCCAAAGGTCAGCCAATCAGAGATCAGGATTTAGTCACGGGACCTCTTAAGCCGTGTCTATCGACCAATCAGAGCCAAGGTCAGAAAGGTCAAGTGAACATAAATTAAGCTTGTACAGTCAATCTACTGCTACGGTCAAATGGAAAAAGTTACATCTTACATGGTATTATTCTTATGCTAATTCTAATGTATTAAAAATTACTGAACATATTTTAAAAAGATGGGAAAGTAATCCGATTTATAATGTACTCAAAAGTTATGTGGTTCAGATATTTTGTCATCAAACAAATATGCCACTCGTCAATATCAGAAACTAATTAAATGCTACTGTCTATATGCTTTTGATGGTAGAGGTAGTGTATAAGCGTATTTTTATTTTCCAATTACATATGCATCGACTGTAGAAATACACATGGTCAACGAAGAGGATTGGTGCACAGAGAGATATCCTTAAAATTGTTTTTCTGATCAAACAAATCTATTGCACGTTTTAATACATGAAATTGGTCATGCATTGGCTTTAAGGCATTCTAATGACAGCTGTCATGTTTCCCTATGTTATTATTATTATTATTATATATTATTACATGACAAAATAATTGAACTAGGAGATGATGATATTTTAGGCATACAAACTTATACGGACCTTCCCGTATACCTGTTTCAAGAACAACTTTACATTCAATAGTAAGTATATTTTCCACACCTACAATTACACCTGCAGAACCAAATATGTGTAATTTGAAAAATATTACCAGTTTTATAATAATACATAATAATTTTTACAATTTTATTGAGAAATGGGTTTTGTTGGTTATGTTAGGGAAACTACATACTACTGTGGTTTGTATTTACCTGATTAGTTACCTTTTTTTCACTAAACGTTACAAAAATATCTCATGTTTATCAAAGACCGTCAGGTGAAGTAGTTATTTTTATTGATTCTTAAATATATATGATCTAATTTAAGGCTTAAAATCTTGAAAGTAAATATCCAAAACATTTTATAGATTTAAATTTACCAAAAACAAAAGATTGATTAATACATAAAATGGTTATACTTTTATTTTTTATAATAAAATGTATTAAGCTGAAATTTATTAATGTTTATTTAAAATTATCATTTATGGATAAGTATATAATAAATTACCAGGTATACCACTTGACTCATGTTTTAGATATAGTAATAAATTGTTATGTTTCTTTCAAAATTAAACTTATTTTTAATCCCATAAATTTTATTTTATTAATAAAGGCTAAGTTAATTAATTAGCCCAAAAACCTTTGATCTTTCAATTTTTGAATCAACGTTGTATGATATATTTTTTCGAAACCCGTTTCAACTTTTGAATTATTATTACGGAAAGTTATACTGAAATATTTCACTGTGTAATATTATGCGACTACTGCCAATAAAGATAAATATAATTATTTTTTTACTTTATATTAAACAACATTTCTCTTGGTGCTTCAGTTAAGATTTTTAAAAAAATTATTAAATAATTTCAAATGAAAGTGAAAAATCTTTATATACATATAAAAGGTATGACAATCTGTGTTTTTGAATTAGTTTATAGTCTAGATGTAATAACGTAAAATTGATTGGATTGAAGCTAATGGTAAGGAATATAAGGCTTGAATTAAATAAGAGTAATCATTTTAATTTACGACACCATGAAAAATGAAAAAATACCATTCAGCAAAATAAATAAACCACAGTAAACATAAATGACAAATGTAATACTTAAAACCAAATAACTAACACACTGTATGTCTTGTTGTAACAAAAATGACAGCAGTGCGAGTCGTCAATCATTTGATATGGCATTAAGTGTTTTCACACCCTGAGACAAACCATTTGTGCGTTGTTTACTACTGCCATGATTTATAGGTTTAGTTTGACTTTGGTACAAATTGTTTTAAAATTCTCCCTTTCTTTTCTCTTAACTAAATGACAACAAAGTCTATGAATTGTCCATTAGCCAAGGTAAATGCCACTTTGAGTGGTTTAATATATCAAGGATGTCAGAAACATATTACCACTTTTGGGCAACCCTTGTTAAATAGCATCTGCACAACTTTTTGAAAGGGAAATGCTTGTTCCAAGACGTACAAAGTTTTAATTAAAAATGTTTGAAATGTTACAATTGAAGAACAAGAGTAAAGTATAAACCTTAGATAAAGACTATTTTGATTACAACGTGTGAACTTTTCTAATGGCAATATTTGCGTGCAAGCTGAATCTTTATAGTTAACTAAATATTATAACCTAATTTATTTATGTATATTTGTTAAGTATTGAAATAAAGAAATTTAACATTTCCTATTCAACAAAATAATAGATATAGGTTTTCTATAATAATTATTTAAATATTTATTTTTATTTTTTAGATATTGCAATTGAGTTTACATTTTTTGAGTTTACACATTAAGCAATTGTGCCGTCTTTTAATTATTAACAAATCGGAAGCTGAACTGGACCTTGAATAGACGACACAGTATTATGAATTAACCTACCCAAAAATTAAACAGAGATAACCTTACCTTGATCTGCTAAAAATCTGCTGGAATAAGTCTTATTCATCCATTTACAAAAAAGGTAACTTATTTAATACAAATTATGTACACAGAATTCAGTTAAATGGTTTATTCAGAAAAAAACAAATAGTTTGTCATTAATAAAAAATTGATATGCCCTTATGTATTAAAAAAAAAATTAAATTACATGCCCTTAGATAAAATTGAACAAATAATTAATTAATTAACCCACCCTAAAAAAAAGAACAACTAAAACCCTCCCCTTTTTCTGAATTTAATTTATAAGTAAATTTTAACAAAGATTACAAGATAACATTTCGACAAAAAAAAAACAATCATTCATATACAGTAAAGTTTTACTATATAGCTTATAATATAACGTGTACGTTTAACAAGGAAAGAGTTATTATACCTAATTTTGGTATACCTGTTTAGGTATATGGTTGATCAACGAACATGTTTATTTTAAAAGAAAATTTTGGAAAAATAAACAAATAAAAAATAATAGACTAAACTGAAAATAAATAGTCTGTGACGTCACCTTTAAATTGAATAAATTTTGGATAATCCCTGTGGGATTGTAATTGCCGAAAAGTAGCTAGCTGCGCACCACCCTTATATTATAAATAACTTAACCTAGACAAAAATTTAATAAATATACATTACAATCACAAGAGACACTCTGTAGAAACAACCTTTAAAATGTTTATGTAGATTTGCAGATATTAATACAAAAAAACAGGTTTGTAGTTTAGTAGCTGGTGAATAAAATGTTTATGTAGACTGGTAATAAAGTTTGTAAATTATAACAATTCAAAATTAAAAAAGATTATCTATAAGCATGTTTTCTATTCTTTTTTTATATAAGTTGACTGTTGAAAAGTTGACGTCGAAAAGTTGAAAAGTTGACGTCGAAAAGTTGAAGTAGAAAACTTGAAGTAGAAAACTTGAACCCAGTTAAACTGTAGAACAGACCAAACACAGTCAAAATTACTGATCTGACATTATGCAGAAAAAACATGTTTAAAATGGTGCTGCATAATGCTTGTTACAGTTTGTCAAAAACATTACAGTTGGAACATGCTTGATAGTAATAGCAGAATGCTTTAAAGTTTATAGTTATTTCCAAACTGATTTTAAAATAAGTTAACGACACAACTGTCCATTAAACATATGGTTTTACAGAGTTCTTCAATTATGAACATTTTAAAGTGCAAAGTTAGAAGCAAAAAACATTTACAGTCTGATTGTATAAAAACTTAGGTTAGATATGATTGACTCTAGTTTTAAATTTGATTAACAGAATTTTAATTAAAAGAAAGATAGCATTATATTTAGGCACAATTAATATTTATATATGGATGAATATCGACAGTTTGAAAATCTTAAACTTAAATAATGAAAGCAGATCGTTACCTGGGTTAATACGGAGTGTATCTTGAAAGTCGTTACAAAACATTACTATATGTTTTCAGAGAATGAACGACATTAACTTTTATTTTTAGAATACGCTGCACAAATAACTTACTCCGAAAACCTTACATTACATTACATTACGTTACACAAAGGCACTTTCCTCCAGAACAGCCTTCACATTAGGAGCAGCCAAAAATACGTCTTGACATCGTAGAGACAGAAAGCAATATGGCCGGACGGCATAGGTTAGCTTTCTTTGTCAAAAGAAAGAATGGAGAACCGTCAGCTGGCGTAATCTACCTAGCGGCAGGTGAAATAGGGAAGCAAGTAGGAAAGGTTGCCTAAATAAGTAAAATGAGGCGCGTGAAATTAACTGAACGTAACACAATTTATATATCATACAGGAACCATTTTGAGGGATATAACCAATTTTGTATTCCTTAATAATTAGCATGCCTTAGTCGAGCTTAAATAATATATATAAATATATAATATAAATAATATATTATATCAAAGCCAGTGGTTTAATTCTTTTCAAACGAACGTTTAACTGCATTACTAGTGTCCAACAGCATTGAAGAAACAACACTATAGTGTTGTTTCTTCAATGCCAACAGTCAGGGTATTTCAGGATGAACGTGTTGGGAGATGCTTCCTGCTTGTTTAGTAATTTCGTCAGTAACTAGCCAAACCTTAAAATCCCTATGTTAGTGGACATTCTTCTCTATCATGGAGCGTTAAATGTGCAACGAAGTAATTTGTTTTGAAAGGTATGAAATGAATTTAATATTATTCTTCTTCGAACACCCAAAGAGTAGAATTCCACAAGTCCAAACAGGCTTCAGCACTTGCCTATAAACAACAATTATTTATGAATAGACAATTATTGAGAATTCCTCCCTGTAAATCCAGTACAACTTTTAAAGTTTAAGTTTAACTCTTGCTTTTTTAATTTACATGCTCCTTCCACTTAAGTTTCAAAACATCTCCATCTTATTTACAAATTTAAAATATGTTATAATAGGCCTACATATATTTACCTTTTTTTCTTCTCTTTTTTGACGGTGCTGTCGAACAATCCTTGTTAATTATATTAATGTAATTTCTTCTATTTTTAACATGACATCTTTCGACTATCTTTAAGTGACCGTCCTCGATGAGGTTTGAGGATCGACCGCGCATGCTATTTAAATGTATTATTTTTAATGTGTAATAGTTTGTGTTGAGTTTAAGTGTTTATGTAATAGCTATTATTATGTACATTTGGTAATGACTGATAAATAGCCAAAACGCGTCTTGGAAAAAAAGAAGAATCTACAAGAATATAATTATTAATGAATGTTTAGCAGCATTATGGGTAATTATTTTAATTATTAACGATCCAGTAAGACTATAGGCATATATATTAAAAAAATAAATCTATAAATATTTTTGTAAACATTATTACATGACTTCTACAAAGGTTACAACTAAGTAAAATCAAAGAATCCACGAGTTTTAAATGATAATAAAATGGTAGTAGACTCATTAAAAAATAAAAAAAAATTTAAATAGAAGAAGTGATGTTTTATTTGTTTGAGATCAGACACGATTGAAACAACTTGGATACGATATTTTGGATAATCTCTGCCTCCATACATGAATTTAGCAATTTATATATCACCTTAACGGCATATTATTATTATTATGCCTTTATTCAGGGCGAGATTAGGACTTAGAGTCCTCTGTTCCATCTAACCCATTACATAAATATCACTGATTAGTATATACTGATCACTTAAACTTTCACGTTATAATTTTAACACTCCTGTTCTTTTATTTTTTACTACTTCACATTACATTGTTACAAAATATATATATAATTGATTGCAGTTAAAAGAACTTAAATCTTTCTTGCTTCCATCCACAAAGTTTTTTTAATCTGACTTAGTTATAAGTATTGATAATACATCGATTTTATTAAAGAAATTATTGAAATATAAAAATACGAATTTGAAAAAAATAATGTACCTTAAGGGGATCCGAGCCCTTCAAAGACCGATTTTCCCAAAATTTTGAAAAAAAAATTTTACTATCTTTTTTCAAGGTGCATTTAATTAAAAGTATGTGTACAAAATTTCAAGCTGTTTTGAGCATTTTTTGTGGGTTTTTTTGCTGTTATTTAAACAATCGGTTTACTCGATTTTTGTCGTTTTTAGAGTATTAGCTGATCTTTACTCTTTCTTATATCATACATATTTGTTATTTACATTGTGTGATTTATAAACATAGGCAATTATAGTGTAAGGGATGTAACATAGGGAAAAACCTACAGAGCAGGCGAATTTTAGAAGGTAAACAGGCAGATTTTCATTGATTTATGTAATAAAAACTTTAAATGCCATTTGCCGCAAATCTTTTTTTCCGTGTTTTGTTACACTAAAGTTTGAATAACTTTTGAACTATAAGAGATAGAAACATGAAATTTTTACAGCATTATCTTGATACCTTTTGCAATAATCTAGAGTATGAAAAATGTTTTACCTTATCAAATACGTTTTTAATAAAAAAAATTAAATTTAAAATAATTTTTTTTATTGTGAATATTTAAAAGTACATATATTTTTAACTATGCAAGCTAGAACATTTTCAATACTCTATAAGTTGTATTAGCACATGCATATTATGAGAAAAAAATTTAATTTAAATTGTTTCACAAACAAAAAAGTTATTCACATTTTTTTAAACGTGAAATTTGGTACAAAAAACCACTAAAACCCATATAAAACACAAAATATGGGATGGACAAAAAATTCACTCTTACAAATCTTTTTTTTAGAGGGTTTGAAGGTAAAAAACCTATAAAATAGTTGAAAAAATAAAAAAACTTAAAAAAAGTTGCCGAAGGACTCGGATCCCCTTAAGTAAATTAAAATCTTATGTTTTCTTAATAATTACAGTAATCAAATAAAACTAATGAGACAAACTTTTTACATGGCCACCATAACGTCTTATCTGTACGTCCAGTAGTCCAAAATTCTCAATTTATGGGAGATTAAAATTTCGTAAGATTTCGTAAAAGAACCTTATGTCTTTACTCCCACAATAATGCTGCAGAAGGAAATAACAAATGACGATGTCGTAACTTATGCCCTTAAGGATTAAAAATAACAGTGGACCTAAATAACACTTCTTGAATTATTTCATATAGTGTTTGTCCAATGTTTATCTACTATCTAGTCTTTATCTTTTAGAGTAAAGACCAAACGAGGTAATGACAGAGTAAGCATATGTTAAAGCTACATATGACACAGTTCCTTATAGTGTACTTCGTATGCGGTAAGTTGTCAAGCAAACAAAGCAAAATTTATTCAGAATAATAATTTAGTCATATAACACCTCGAAATATGTTTGATGGGCAAATTAAGTTCCATATTTTATTTAAAGCATCAGTTTTTATATAACAACCTTTTGTTTAATTTTGAGAATAAAAAAGGCTACGCATAGTTTAGCATTGGGTTAAAGTTACAACAATCATTAAGGGCAGTCACTTATTCAAGATTACATATTTCTTTGAACAGTAAATTTCTTTCTAAAAGAGATTATTTCCAGTATATAATTTAAAGTAAATGCATATTAAGTACAGGGTAAATTAATTTTTTCTGTTGAAATATGTATACATTTTGAAATAATAAATAAACTAGCTGACCCGTGCGAAGCATTCGCATTATAACTTACTTAAATCCCACTCAATTAAAGTATACACCGTACATTTAGTATCGTTTAGTGCGTATAGTGCGTTACCAACTTGCAGAAGGTAAACAACAACAAATAGGTGTATCCACAATGCTGTTTATAACCACGCTTACAATTAATTAAAAATAGCAATGTAGTGGCGTAACGGCAGGTCTCCAGCTGGGTATTGTTATCGTCAGTGTTGCCAAAGCCAGGGAAATATCCCTACAACTTAATTGATGTTACATGACTGTTACTTTCGGATTCTTTATTCCTTTTTTCGCATAATTGTATTTTGTATATTTTTCCGGTGTAGCGGTTGAGGAAAGTTTTAAAATGATGCCTCATTTATGTAATTTGATGATGTATTAAGGAAGTTATGGCGTACTGACAAAAAAAATGGCCTTGAGAAATAATATATGTGATTATGTATTTTTATTATACATAACATAAAATGTTTTAATTTTGTTTATGTAATGTATTCTGTAAATTTTAAATTATAAACCTAAATCAACTTATAAATAGAAAATCACAATAAAAACTATACGTCATTATTTTTTCTATTGGGCCTACACCTATAGCCGATTAATTTTGAAAGTTTTTATCATGAAATTATCACCGATATTTTGTTTGGTTACTATTCTCAAATGATACGCAAGCAATACTCTAGTCTGAAAAGCTTGGACATTTTTTGAAACTCCTATTTAAATAATACAATTGAATAATTCTTCCTCTTGAGTGAAAGTTCTTCGATTTTCATTAAAACATTTCCTTTTCCGTTTCTAAAACTCAAAGACGTAAAACAGACAAAAGTGAAAGTGTGTGCGCTCACGACCTTTAGCCAATATATAGACATATAAATATGTATATATAGAATATACATTACATCCAATATATAGACATATAAATAGAAAGTTTAAAAATACATATAGATATACTTATCATATTATTTATAAGTAAAACATATAGAATGTTGAATATGTTAATCAAACAATGCAAACATAATTTCAAATAAAACTTAAGTAAAACTTTCAACCAGAACGTTTAGTTCTACATATTTAAAAAATAAAATTTTAATTTGTATATAGTTAGTTTGACTTAAAAAACTGATATAACTTTTGTATGGAGTTAACCAAATGAATGGCTATTATTTCTGTAAATTTAATTAAATCTACACAACCTTTTTACTTTCTCCACCCTATACGTAGTATATGGAGAAAGTATTGTTTTCGTAAAAATGTTCGAATTTGAATTTTCAGTTGAATTATCTGTTTTGGTGCTCCCAGAACCCCAAAACATTGTTTAGTGCAATTATCTGTGTTGGTACTCCCTGAACAAAAAATATTTTTAGTGGAATTTTTTGTTTTTGTGCTCCCTGAACCCAAAAAAGTGTTTTTAACGTGGTGTCTGTCTGTCAGTGTGTCAGTATGTATACACGACCAGAGGGGACACTATTGGTCCGATTTTCATGAAATTTGGTATGTAGGTACTAAACCCTAATATCTCCAGGCGTTTTTTTAATTTTTTGGAATTTTTAATTTTTAAGGTTAATTTACCCCTAAAAACCAATAAAAAACGACAAAAATGCAAATTTCTGAAAAACGGCTCTAACGATTTTGATCAAATTTTCAGTATTTATAGTGCTTAAGATGCCAAACAAAATGACACCACCCGCTTTTATCAAAACTTCGGCGTTTCATAATTATGGGGAAATGTTAAAAAATAAACAAGTTTATGTTGTCAATCTAGCATCACGGCGACGGCCGCACGGGGTAGCACAACGGTAGCGAGGACGGCCAGTAATTCAAAGGTCGCGCGATCAAATCCCGCCTGGGACAATAACTTTTTTATACGATTGACGTATTTAGAATATTATTTTTTTGTTTTGTTCTAAAAAGTAGTAAATAAATTGATTAAAAACAATATTATTTTGACTACAGTAAGTTGGGAGAAAGTTTGTGTCAGTTAACTGATACCGTTTATTTACATTTACATTTACAAACCAGTCAATAGTTTTAACCTATATTTTTCAATCTAATAAATTCAAGATAACCAACCCAACAACCGTATACTTTATTGAATTTACTCGTTTTTTTATCTGTGTATTATTCCCGACTTAATTTTTTTAGCCCTAAAAATATACCAATCTATGTATTTTTTGTTTTAAACCAATGAATGTAGCTTTTTAAATCTGTAACGCTAGTATGATTGTAATTCATAATTTTTTTTTAATATTATAAACATTAAGGTAGTAACTGCTAAATAGATATACTATGAATCATTTCTGTTAAAGGTAGAATATATTTACTTTAGTTATTTTTTGAATGGATTATTGGGTACTACAGATGTATCTAATATACATTAAAATGCAAGAATTATGTGTAAAATAAACTTATGAAAGAAATATCCTACAAAGTTAATAGAAAACAACAACAGCCATATTGCTTATTTAATTAACAACTATAAAATAAAGCAAAGTAGTACAGCATAACAGCATGTTGCAGTTACAGTAAAATTACAGCAACAGATGTTTATAAATACAATTTAGTATAGCAATAACATTTACGGGAACTCTTTATGTTCATAATAATTGCACTTGTACTATAAGATACATTGTCTTTTACGAATATTACAGTAATATTATATTCATGCGAAGGTCTAACATAAGTTAGTTGTGTAAAACAAAGTTTCATATTGTATAAGAACTTCCTGAACACTTGACAAAATTTTTGAGATTAAAATTATATTTAAGCTGTCAAATCTTCACATTCGATTGTTGATTTGATTTAAATACTAAATTTATTATAACATGTCTTTCTATTGATACCATTTGTTATGTTTGTATTTTATTTAACACGCAATGCCTTTTTATCAACTCTTTCTGAATTAGAGGACACAAACTGAGGGCGTTGATAAACTGACGAATGTTTAATTTACTTCATACCTAAATCTAACGAAGTTTTAATTGTATATTTAAAAACTCCTTATTTGTTTACATTAAACTAGAAGACATAAAATTTACAAAACATGATAAGTATTATTGTTGGTGTTTCCTCAACCAAACTGGCCAATTAAAATGGCATTGCATAGGATTCCAAAAGTATGCCATTTTTAAATTTGTCGGAAAATGTTTCCAGTGTCTTACAGTAAGATGTGATTGTTAATGAGATTTGTTGATTTTTTACATTAGTGCTGCAGGAATTTTGCTCGGCGTGCTGTCAGATTCGCGCACTATTTGCACAAAAATCCCATCCCCACTCATTATTGTATTGTTTCTTTAAACGGATCTAATTTTCTTAAATTAAGTAAATGCAACTTATCACTCTTAAAATGATTGTTTTGTTTTATTTCAAAATTATGTAAACTAGTTATGGAAAGTCAGAAAGGTTGAGAATGACACATAGAATTAAGTTTTATCAAATTCCAAACAATTTAAACTTTAATAGTGACAAAAATTACAGATTTTAAAAATTTATTGTAAATAATTTATTTTGGAAATTGTACACTCTACTCCATATATTTTTAAAAATACGCCCCTAAAAATAGGATAGTAATAATTTTAGAAAATAAAATGGTAAACAAGTCTCTAATAAAATTTCTTTTTGAGTTAGGAATCGTAAGATTCTTTTTTTGATACATTAGAAAAAACAGTAAATTTTTACAGAAGAATTATAATTTGTTTTAAAAAATACATTATTATTACTACTTTTAGAGCTTTTGGATATGTGTACTTAAATATGTGTATTGTGTTTAAATAAAGTATCAACGATATCATAATTGAAGTTTTTTTTTGTTAAAATTTTTCCTTAACACAAATTCTTTAAATGTATCTTCTGCATCCATGCAGAATTTTACTTTCATGTAAAATGTTATCGTAAAAGGATCAAATAAAAGAATTTTACGAACATTTTCAACCTAAACTTAAGTAGCAAATATTAGGTTGTTTTAGTTTCATAGCTTTTCTTCTACATTTTACTTACTTTCCACATATTTTTTTTCAATAAAAAATTATTTTACAACTAATTTACACACATTAAAAGCTAGTCGCTAGTCAGAGATTCAGTTTACTTATATTAACTTCCAAAAGGTTAAATTAGAAATAATTACAATTATTATTTTTGTAATTACTCTAAAAATAATGGAGTTTGAGAGAATAGGCGACATATTATTTAGTAATAGGTTTAGTCACACATGATCACTACATCGTTGGAATATAAAACCCTCACAGTGATTCCTGAATAAAAATTGTTAATGTGAGTTCTGAACTTTGAAAATATTGTTCGCTAAAACGTGATGTTTGCGTACAAAAGGCAAACACACATTATAATATTTTTGTCCCTGTCTATAGAGAAAGCCATTAAACATGATTGTTTTATGTTGTGGATTTTTTCTGAAACCAAGCATTACCTATCATTGATTGGATACATTCAATGAAGTAAAAAACTGGCAACCCTATAATATATTAATCAATTAACTTTTGATATGTAAATAATTAAACACAAACGAACCTGGTATAAATATTTAACATTGTTTTATATCTGTATTGTTAAAAGTTACCTCACAAATAACAATGATAGGTAAGGAAATTTAGTGTCTCCGGCACATAGCCTATCAAATCAATAATCGATTTTTTGGTTTGCTGGAACATGAGTTCCAAGATCCAAATGATACATTGTATATGTAAGGCATTACACAATTATTGAAAATAAAAATAAATCGACCACGCAGCTGGACCGCTGACGTGAGTTGAGCAAATTTCCAAAATTAAGTTTATATGCCTATGTTTTAGGATTTCAACCAACAATTTGGGAAATAGGTCTACTCACGAAGGCGTTGAACAGCTGTCTGTGTGTACGCAATATATTAGTAGAATTTGTTTCCTCCTAGTGGCCTCGCGAGTTTGCATCACTTGGCTTTGAACTGGGTACTTTTATGGTATTTTACGTTTTTGTCGATTTTGGGGAAACCAAGCGAGCTATAAGGTCGTGTAAAAAAGCAAAATGCGCAGAATAACGTCCTACATTCATATTGTTAGAAAAAACTCTAAAAAAATTTCATTCTCGTAGTAAAAATCTCAAAAAATAGTTACTTCCGGTCAAAAAACGTACTTCCGGTTGTTGGATTTTTTTGGCTAACGAACTCGTCCGAACCACATAGACAACTAACACGTGTACCAAATTTGGACCAAATCGGACTTAAAATGCGACCGCTAGAGTGCGAACACATATATATATATATATGCATCCTGATATCATTATGCCAACCGTACAAACCTCCTACAATATGGCAACCACTAGAAGGAGTAGAGTATATAAGACTTTGACCGTGAATGTTAATTTCAATGTATGCAGTTTAATAAGAATCAGTCTCATTTTCTGAAAAAATGCAATTTAAAAAAATTTCCCACCACTATCCGTTGTAACATCATTATGGCAACCTTCAACTGTGCTAACATTATGACGGCCGGCGTATACGTCTCTATAATGCTATCAATATGACAGCTGTATTAAACCTATTTTCCGATTCACTATCAATGTGACACCTAGCAGCGTTGCCAGTTTTACAAAAAAACTTTTCTACCTGTTAATAGTTCATCTATTGTATTGTATTTCAATCTTTCTGGCATCATGAATCTTGGAATCTGACTAACAGCCAATATTAAAATAGCTTGCTATGTGATAAACTGTTTATGGCCCATTTAATTTACTGAGAAATTGGTTTTTTCTGAAATTAATTTAAAAAATAATATTTGTTGTTCATTTTTTTCTTATAATCTTTAAACACAATCGTGTTGCCCTTTTACAATAGCTGAAATCGGAAAGAGGTAAAGTGGAATTTAAGTGTTTGAATTACCTTCTAAATTTAGACGTCTTCATTTTATACTTATCAAATTAGGTTTAGTAATTATGTAGGTCATAATTTTAGTATTTGTGAAATAATTTGTATGTATTAAATAAGATTGGGGGTCTATTTATTTTCTGAATCACTGAGCCTAAATTGTGAAATTTTGATAGTTTAGTGGCGTAACCTTTCTGCTAAATGATCTCACTTTGTAGGTCAAAAGAAAATAGGATGTGGAGGGAGTTATACACAGAAAGTATTAACTTCAATAGCCAGATAAGATCGTACGACCATTTAAATGCAATATTTAAACATCAATTTACCAAAATTATTTGGGTTCATACCCTAGAATATTCCACATCAATAACTGAAATGTTTTGTTTTGTCCTTGTCTTGTCTTTATCAACATTACTAGTATTACAAAATATGACTAGGATTATAATTTGTTCAAAGTGACCAAATAACCAGTTCTAAAATATTTACCTGGACGTTAATAGTTACTTTTACTTTTGAAGATGTCAACAAGTAAAAATAAATTCTAAAATTATATTTTAGAATCAATAATTTCTAAGTAAATCAATAATAACATTCAATAATTCATAGAAATGTTGAAAATTTTGACAAAATTTATTATCTGAATGCTACCGCTCTTGAGTTAAATTGCAATACATTTAATTTCTTTAGTAAATTGAAAGCTACTTTAAGTATAATTAACAGCCAGGCGAATTAATGCTTTATTTTTTTTCAATTTAATACTATTTTATTAGTAGAAGTTTATCTTAGAGATTCAATCAATGTAGTCTTTAAAATATTAGTCTTTTTATTACCCAATATTAGGTGAGATAGCACTATGTGTAGGCATATTAATTATTTTGGAACCAGGTAATCCACAATATTTGTAACATGGTTTCATCTACATACGTTAAAAATCAGACAAAAATTAATAATTAATTAATGATTAATTAATTAGCTTAATTAATGAATTATTCAAGCTTACCTAATAATGACACAATAACTAATTGTAGTTTTATAATGTGTGAACTATTGCGTAATAAATGTAAGTCACTTTTTAATTTAAAAACATTATGATTGAGGATTGCAAGGCTCTTTATTATTTTGGAAAGCTAATTTTATTCAATTACAAAAATAATGTTAGTCAAAATATATCGCAAAAAAAAGTATTCTTAACGTAAGGTTCGTGAAGCCCATTAAAGTTCTAGTAATTTATCTACTATCTCATCTAAAATGTCTTTCAAAATTTAAAATGTTTATACAAATTTCAAAACGAACGAATAAAAAAATGAAAGTAGACGTGGGACTGCCCACAGAAGTGAAAAATGCCATGAATATAAATCGTAGGTTATATTGATTTAATCTGAAATTAGATCATTACTTATCAGGTCCCATTTAAAACTGAAACCCAAAAAAATAACATATAGTTTGTCCAAGCAACTGTGCTCTCTAAGCCATAAAATTGATCCACACTCACACAGACACACACACACACCCGGCACGGCCTACCTGCTTAATGGTCCTTCTATGAATCACCAACTAGCCCTTGTGCTACAAAATCACATTTTTGTAACTGTTAACTTTACTTAATTTTTACTCTAATTACTGAACTCTAAATATTATTCCTCGCAAAATAAATCCAAACACGGTACAATTGTGACAACTCTAAGCAGTTTTATGGTCAGAAGGTTACAAAATCATACTTATACATTACTGACCATAAAACCGCTTAGAGTTGTCACAATTGTAACGTGTTTGAACTCATTTTGCGAGGAATAATATTTAGAGTTCAGTAATTGGAGTAAAAATTAAGTAAAGTTAACAGTTAGAAAAATGTGATTTTGTAGCACAAGGGAGTAGAGTCGGCCCAGATTGAGACCAACCTTGACCTTGACCTTGACCTTTGAGCAGTGTAACGTGTGTGAGATGTTGACCTTGAGGATAGTTAACGTTTGTGAGGTGTTGACCTTGAGGAGAGTAATATGGGCGTTGAGGGTGACCTTGAGGCGCCGACGCCGGCCACTGTTTCCGCCCGCCATCTTTTTCCGCCATTTTGTTTCCGCCATCTTTATTTTTTTATTTTCTAAATTAAATTATTTTCTTTTTAAAACAGAATAAATCAGCTTTTCTGAGATTTCGCCATCTTTGCAGTCCCACGTGACCAATATTTATTTAGATTATTTCTTTTTTATTTAAAAATGTTAGTACAGAAGGGTGATTCGAACCTATGGAGTTTGGTACGAGAAACAGACGCCTTTGCCGTTTGAGCCATGACGACATTTCTAGTTTACTATATTTAAGTTGAGTACATAAGTGTAACAGATTGCAGTGTTGTAATATTTGGGAGTATATCGCAGCCATTGTCGTAGCGCCCTATATGTACAGGGTGTTCCAAAACGACTGGGTGATCGGAAAGATGTGTACATACATTGTATCCTCAATGTTAAACGACGTCGCTACTTTTATAATCTGTCGCCACCTAGTTCGTCATCTTATCGATATATTACAGCCTTCTATATGTACAGAGTGTTCCAAAACGACTGGGTGATCGGAAAAATTGGTATATGCATTGTATCCTCGATGTTAAACGACGTTGCTAAATTTTCAATCCGTCACCATCTAGTTCTCCATCTTGTTGAGATATCGCAGCCTAATATATGTACAGGGTGTTCCAAAACGCCTTTGTGATCGGAAAATATTTTATGTACATTGTAACCTCGATGTTAAACGATGGTGTTAAATTTACAATCCGTCGTCATCTTATAGCAGCCATTGTCGCAGCCTCCTATATGTACAGGGTGTTCCAAAACGACTGGGTGATCGGAAAGATGTGTATATGCATTGTATACTCAATGTTAAACGACGGCGTTAAATTTACAATCCGTCGTCATCTTTCGCCATCTTGTCGATATATCGCAGCCTCCTATATGTACAGGGTGTTCCAAAACGACTGGGTGATCGGAAAGATGTGTACATACATTGTATCCTCAATGTTAAACGACGTCGCTACTTTTATAATCTGTCGCCACCTAGTTCGCCATCTTATCGATATATTGCAGCCTCCTATATGTACAGGGTGTTCCAAAACGCCTGGATGATCGGAAAAATTGGTATATGCATTGTATCCTCGATGTTAAACGACGTCGCTACTTTTATAATCCGTCGCCATCTTATCGCAGTCATTTTCGCAGCCTCCTATATATACAGGGTGCTCCAAAATTCGTAAAAGCGGTAATATTTAATTTATACGAACAATATAATGTAATATTAAAAGATAAAACAGAGTTATCCTAACCTAGTTAGTGCGTGTGAGGGTGTGTGTGTGTGTGTGTGTGTGTGTGAGTAACACTTATCTTCTATATACAGGGTGTCCCAAATTCTTAAAAGCAGTAATATTTAATTTATACAAACAATATAACGTATTATTAAAAGGTATCGACAATTTAAGTTATCTCATCCCAGTTAATATGTGTGTAACACTTTTCTCCTATATACAGGGTCCCCCAAAATTCTTAAAAGCGGTACTATATAATTTATACAAACAATATAATGCATTATTAAAAGGTATCGACAATTTATATCAACGCCGTTAGTATGTGTGTGGAACATTTTACTCCTATATATACAGGGTGTCCCAAAATTCTTAAAAGCGATATTATTTTTATACGAACAGTTGAATGCATTATTAAAAAGTATCGACAATTTAAGTTATATTTATCCGGTTAGCATTGAGTGTGTGTAACACTTTTACTGCTATATACGGGGTGCTCCAAAATACTAATAGTGGTAATATTAAAAGGTATAGGCAATCTAAGTTATCTTACGCTTTTTTAGTGTGTGTTTGTATATGCATATATGTTGTTCATCGGTCAGACCATAACAGTAAATATTAACATAGAATAATATAATGTGTGATCAAACATATAACAATGTGTTATAGAGTATGAGAAAATGATATAAACCGAACTTGACCAAGCCTAACCAAACGAACTTTCGTAATATAACTTAACCAAACTTAATCGAAATCCCCAAATTATTATAGTGTATTGTAAAAAATGTACCCGAACTTAACCGAACTCAAACGAACTCCCAAAATTGTTATAGTGTATAGTAAAAACATATAACACACGGCTGGGTCGAACAGGGATTGATTCGGATAGGTATAAAGTATTATGTACAAGTACCTTATAGAGAACGGTGTTATGACGATCTGCCTGTAGAAACACCCAAACGTAACTGAGGGTAACCGATCTGTAAACATAGCGTTATTTTAGCAAGAAGCTATGTTGTTAATAATTAACCGTGCCTAAACAGCAAACAATAACCAAGAAGCATTTATTGTTAACTAACACAACGAATCCACTACGGTTAGGTTAACCCTACCTAAACCGCAAACCTTAACGTGGAAGCCTATGTTTCTACTAACATGGACAGACATTGTTTTTATAGGAGTCTATGTCGTTAACTAACCTAAGACGTAATGTTATGCAACGTAGTAAGTGTCTACGAAAAATAATCGACCTATATTGTTCTAACCTAAGCTAAAAACCACAATAGCAATTGTTTTTATAGGAGTATACGCCGTTACTAACCTAAGACGTAATTTTATGCAACGTAGTAAGCTTCTACGAACCTAGTCGACCTATATTGTTATAACCTAAAAAGCACAACAGCAATTGTTTTTATAGGAGTCTATGTTGTTAACTAACCTAAGACTTAATGTTATGCAACGTAGTAAGTTTCTACGAAACCTAGTCGGCCTATATTGTTAACTAACCAAAGCTAAAACACCACATACCTAGCCTACATAGGAAAAATTACTTAATAGCAAAGGATTATATTCGACCTATATTTTTAACTAACCTAAATCACACTGATTTAAATAAAAACCCCGAACCACAAAACAAGGAACAAAAACAATAACTAAACAACTAAATTGTAAGTTATGTTTAATACGTTACCCTTATGTACATTTGGATGACATGGTCATCCTCCTCAGAGGGTTTTAACACTACTAAAGTATACAGATAATATTACAGAGCCATGTGTACCAGGACTCCCCCCACTCCTACCCATACCGATTAATCCAAGACCGACCTGGTGGGGGGAATGGGAAGAGCCACATTACTAAAAGTTGTTAACTAACCTAAGCTAAAACACCGCATACCTAGTCTACATAGAAAAAATTACTTAATAGCAAAGGATTATGTTGTTAACTGACCTAAGAAGTAATGTTATGAAACCTAGTAAGTTTCTACGAAACGTATTCGACCTATATTTTTAACTAACCTAAGTCACACTGATTTAAATAAAAACCCCGAACCACAAAACAAGGAACAAAAACAATAACTAAACAACTAAATTGTAAGTTATGTTTAATACGTTACCCTTATGTACATTATTTCGATGACATGGTCATCATCCTCAGAGGGTTTTAACACTACTAAAGTATACAGATAATATTAAAGAGCTATGTGTACCAGCCCTCCCCCCACTCCTACCCATACCGGTTAATCCAAGACCGACCTGGTGGGGGAATTGGAAGAGCCACATTACTACAAGTATCTACAGTCAAATAAAATAAAATAAAAATAAAAAACAAAAAACATGTTATTTTTTTTAATGAGCTATTTAGTTATTTGTTCAATTTAACTAACCTAAGCTAAAGAAACCAAGGCTTGACTTTGCAATGGAGATAAAGTTGGCCGGAGGTGAGGTCAACTGGTTCGAGGTCAGTGACGTCAGTGTTAGTCTTCTTCTTTTCAAAGCACTTTAATGCTGCAGACACTCTTGCTAGCTTTGACTAGTCTATGTCGTTAACTAACCTAACACGTAATATTATGCAACATAGTAAGTTTCTACGAAACCTATTTGACCTATATTGTTAACTAACCTAAGCTAAAAACCACAATAGCAATTGCTTTTATAGGAGTCTAAGTCGTTAACTAACATAAGACGTAATGTTATGCAACGTAGTAAGTTTCTACGATCCCTAGTCGACCTATAATGTTAACTAACCTAAGCTAAAACATCACATACATGTAACCAAGCCTAAATAGGGAAAATGAATTAATAGCAGAAGACTACATTGTTAACTAACGTAAGGTAAAACATCGCATATTAAGCTAGAAGTCCCTAGGACCTATAAGTAAACCCAAACAACATATAATAACCTAAAAATAGGTAGCAAGTTGTTAACTATACAGCATTACTTTGGCAAGAACCTATGTTGTAACTAACCTTACATAAACAACAAACAATAGCCAAGAAGCATTTGTTGTTAACTAACCTAACGAATCCACTATGTTTTAGCTAACCTTACCTAAACAGCAAACATTAAGCCTATGTTGTTAACTAACATGTACAGCAAACGTTTTTATGTTAGCCTAGTTGTTACCTAACCTAACTTAAATAGCAAATGTCGAGCTAAAAGTCAAGGCCTAAACTGTAGGATGGTGTAATACTATACTGTGTGATTGGTGGATACACATTGCACGGATTGACATAGATAAGTAGTTTGAATCTATTTTACACGAGACTTGTAGAAGCCTAGACATAGAAGACGATGTTTTTAGCTAAACAATCCCAGACAGAAAATAATAACCGAAAAGTCCATTCGCAAGTTGTAACTAACCTAGTCTAAAGAGGGAAGATTTCTTAATAGCGAAGGACTGCGTTGTTAACTTGTTAACTAACTAACTAACGTATTACGTAAAGTTATGCAGCATGGTTGGTTGCTACGAAACCTAGTCGACCTATCTTGTTAACTACCCTAAGCTAAACACCAAATATTAAGCTAGAAGCATAACTAACCATACC
>JAGFPH010000527.1:110966-167148 GCA_018207615.1 Philaenus spumarius
TTGTAAGTTATTTTTTTTTGATTTTGGTTTTTAAAATTTTGAATTAAATACCATTTAAAATATCATCTTTTATGTACATAAAAATTCTAAGTTCATTGAAATAGCTCAAATCGTTTAAAAGTTACAAGCGTTTGAAAAATGTCTTACGCGGTGGGATCAGGTGAGGTTCGAGGCCTATGAACGAAGAAACATACATTCGGTTTTTGGCTATAACTCAAGATGTATTTATCCGATTTTTAAAACAGATTCGGATTCACAGATAAATTTTGAATATGCAATTATCACACGTAATAGAGCAACTAATTACAATCAGAATTTTTTTTGAAATAAATATCTTTATTGGTTCAAAAGTTATTGACGTTTTAAAATTTAAACATCCATCCAAAAAACGTTCCAAATTTGACGTTTGCGCTTCTATGCGTTACAAGATTTTGGCTAATCGATTATAACTCAAGATTTATTTATCCGATTTTAATTTTTAAAACAGATTCGGATTAACAATTGAATTTTGAATAAGACGTGATATTTGTAAGTACGTAAATTCAAAATTATAATGTATAGAGCGTCTCAAAGTTGATAAATATTTTCCCGATTACCCGTAAAACGGTTATACGCTTATAACTTGAGAATTTATTATCAGAGCTTTATGAAAATTTATATTGGACATTATATACACTTACTAATGCTGCATATAAAATTTCAAACATGTCGGTACATAAATACATGTTTTCGTAAGAAATATGTACCGAAGAGTCCAGAAGCCACCCCCCCAATGTTGTTTTTGGGCCTCCCTGCTATAATTACCAACCGATCTTAATGACATTTTTACAGACCGTTTTTTTATACATATGGATCATGTGTATAAAATTTCAAGTAAATCGGATAGTAAATAAAAAACATTTTAAAAATTGGTATAAAAAAATGATTCTTTTAGTAAACATTTAGGTAACTATTAATGGTCCGACTGTATTTTTATACCTGTTATTATAAAAATTTGATAATTTATAGTAAAATTACACCAGGAATTCGAATTTGTAATACAAAATAAGTTGTGATGACTCAATCTTGAGATATAAGTGATTTAATGCACCGATATAACAAATTGATAACGCTTCGGGACATAATTCTTACGAAAACATGTATTTATGTACCGATCTGTTTGAAATTTTTTATATACAGCATTAGTACGTGTATGTAATGCCAAATACGTTACAGACATGCTTTCAAACTAACATAAGCAAATCAAAACCAATTTAAATCATAACAGCGGTTTTGGTTCTAAATTATTTATTTAAAAAAGCTGAATTGAATGGTAAATTATCTATGCGAATTCGCCATCTAAGGCCTCACCTAGTTATAGTTAGTGGTTGCCGAAGTAAGCTAATAAGTGAAGTGAATGTTGGTTGAGTTTATTTATTTGTTTCTTAGTATGATCATATAATCATCCAATGATATGGCCAGAGTGTGCAGGAAGTGGAGTCAGACGATTATTATGTATATTAAATTGCATTTACATGCATTAACAAATTTGTAGCAAATACAAAATATGCATCTAAATTTAATATAGCCTATGTGGCCTGATAAAATGACTATCCATTCATATGTAGCCTATATGTTTAGGTACCGATATTTTAATGCCAAAAATCTCGTCTAAATTTAACTATTACATGTTTGCTGAAATACACTAATAACTATTTCCCGATTATATATATCGGAAATGGCATTGTTTACTATGAAAGCAAATGAGATTTGGATATTCGAGATGACGTTATCAATGGCAAATGAAAGTGCTCGAATTATTGGTATCTGGGTTTTCGAGTTTAAGCTCCCATTTAGTTGAAAAGGATTCAGAATATAACATAACCGCTGGGTCACAGGGTGTGGTTCAGAACTTGCGTAAGTTGGACAAGCAAAACCATCAATATGACAACCAGGTAGTTAGTTACAGTGTTGCCATACTTCCGGGTGTCATTTTGATAGTGCAAATACGTAAAGTATACAAATTCAAAGTATACGCTAACCGATCGTAGCACACCTATCGAACAAACAGTGAAACTGCTTTTTGTATACTTCCATACATTCTGCTATCAATATGAAGCAATATTAAAGATTTTAAAAATAACTCTACTTACCTATTTTGAGCATAAGGAATTCAAAAAGCATGGAGAAACAAAGTGACACCCGTATACGGTTGTCATATGCACCTGGTTGTCACTTTACATGTGAATCGGCCAATGGTCGGTTGACATAATGATATTATGATGTATATATATATGAATTTTTTTGACACCCCAAAACGTGTTCTGGGGACCATGATCGGTGCTCATTTGCTACTCCCGACCTTGGGTCTCACCATAAGGGCCACTGCAATAGCTCATTTTTCCTATGGAAATTCGCTAATAATTATTGTAACTAAATAAAGGACATTATCAAATAATACTCATAATTGGAAAACATCACTTCTTCAAGTAGGGTAAACAAACATATTCAGGTGATTTTGGTCTTTAATGAAGAATAATGTAGGGACAAAACTATACATACCATTATAAATTAAATGTATATAATGTCTGTGCAGGCATTAAATTGACATTTAATTTATTACTTTGTACGTTGGAGGAAGTTAGTGATGACAGCGATAATGTTTTCCCTGATATACCTTTAGTCTCAAATTGTATTGCCACAGTATGTCATAAAAGTACCTTCAATTTCAGTTTAAAGTTGACATTGAAGTAGGATTACACATGCGCTAACAGTTTGAATCATTTGTTATTTTATTTAATAACTCTACACTTAAAATACAATTATATTTATAGAATCGCACAGAAATAAAAAATAGAACAACAAAAGTGATCCAAATAAACGTAAAAAGGACTGAAACTATTGTATTATTATTTTTACAACACAGTAAAGTATAGTTTAATTCCAGTTTTTTGTTGAATTTAAAGTCGTGACGTTTCGTTTCGTAGGAATTTTTAATACTTTTTTTTAAATAGTAAGGGTGATGTTTTCTTTGTTTGAGAGCAGGAGCGATTGAATCAACTCATTGAAATATTTTGAATAATCAATGTCTCCATACATCCGTTTAGGAAATTCATTTCACATTAACGGTAAATACAGGTAACCTAAAATATTTATGTTATTATTTTAAATGCTGCTCCTTTATTTTTTACTACTACCTATTCCTTGTTAACAAATATATATATATATGTGTATATATGATTGTGGTTATTAGAAATTAAATTTTTTTATTTCCAACCGCGAAGTGGTTTAATCCGACATTGTTACTTTAAAAGTATTATTAAATTACGTCATTTAGAGAAGAGTATTAAAATATTGAAATATGAATTTGAAAAAAATAATGCAGCCAAAGTAAATTAAAACCCTCTGTGTGTAATAGTAATCGTAATCAAATTAAACTAATAGGACACACTTTTTAAAAGGACACCATAACGTCTTATCTGCACGACTCATTGTCCAAGAGTCTGATTTAGGGAAGCTTGGGAATTTCGTAAGATTAAGTAAAATCACCTTGGACCGTAACTCTGCTTAACACAATGCTACAGAAGTAAATACAACACGAAGAAGTCGTATCTCACGTTAATGTTATTGCCATTAAAAATTAAAAATAACATAATATTCAAATTGTGGGTCTAAATATTATTTCTAGAATTTGTTTATTGTGGGTTTGTTCAAAGTTGATCTACTATTTAGCATTTATCTTGTATAGTAAAGACCAGGCGAGCTCACGCTAGTTTTCTAATGTCAGAGTAAGCATAATCCCGCAGTTTACTAGGACACAGTTCCTTATAGTGTACTTTGTATGCGGCAAGTTGGTAGAATGTAATTACCTATCTTCAGCAAACAAACAAAATGTATACAGAATAATATTGCAGTCATATAACACCTCGACATATGTTACATGTGCAAATTGCGACCCATATTTTAACATAAAGCATATATTTCTATACTAGCTAAAGTACCCGTTCTTCGCACGGGTTAGAAAGGTTCACGGGGCGTAGCCCGAGGGGATTTTAAGGAAGTGAATAGGCCTATAACTTGCATGGGTTAAAGATCTACCTTTGTGTAAAGTTTCAGCCCAGTCGGTTCAGTAGTTTTTGTGTTTACCCGGAACATCAGACACACACACACACACACACACACACACACAGAAACCACCTCTCTTTTATAATATTATAGATAACAGCCGTTTATTTAATTTTTTGAATAACAAAAGCTACTCATGGAGAGCCTTGTCTTTGTTACAAAAAACATTGGGCTGCCAATTATTTGCGGATTACTCGGTCCTTTAAACCGTAAATTAATTTATAAAATGAGTTTATTTTCACTTTTAAATATTAAGCACATGGTAAATAAATGTTTAAGTTTTAAATATTTACATATTTTTTAAATCCCAAATTATTTTTACTTATTATACAATTAATTTTTTTTTTATAATCATATTTTGTAAATTTTAATTTAGAAACATAAATCATATTGTATAGTGCTTAAGCCTCAATTAATGCATAGTAACTTTGAAAGTTTTAATGTTGATATATGTTTAATGAAAAATTTGTTGGTCGCTATTTCCGAATAATAGGCCAGCAATACTTTAGTCTGTATAGCATGGCAATTGTTTGCTGCTCCACTTTAAATCATATATTTGAATATTATTTCTCTTGAGTGAAGATTCTGAACAAATCACTTACTTTCCTGTTTAACAACTTTTGTAGTCATTCTTAATTTTATTATAATGCACAAACCGAGAACGGTAATAAACTTTCAGATGATTAGTTGTGTATTACTAAAATTTCATGTAGTTTTGAATGAATAATTAAAAATTCCCTTGTTTTGCCTAAATCTAATAGATAGACATTGAAAGTGAGATTGTGGTATAATTGTTGGTGGTGTCACTACCATTAGAACAACTGGCGAAGGGCATTGCAGTAATATTGTCAGATAATTTTTCCACTTCCTCGCAGTAAGATTGGAATGGTACTGAGATTGATAAAGCTGTCATATTAGTGCTGTTTTACTCGGCATGTTGTCAGATACTTGCACATTTTGCACTGAGATCCTTTCAACCCTTACAGTTTTAATAATCGGAATTTAAATAAATATAATTAGACACATTTGTGCAAAAAATAGTGTAAGTAGTAAGAAAGATAAGTAAAGTTGACTGAAATAGATATACACAGGTTTATGTTTATGTATGGTGCGTATGAAGCTTCCCTTTAAGTTAGGTTAGGTCAAAAGCAACTAACTTTTGACGCGAATAGGATCAATAACAAAAGTATTTTATATAATATTTTAGATGCTTTACAACAACTTTAAACGGGCTCGATTTTTAAGTATTTGTATGCATTTTTTGTTCCTGCGACATCATTTTTTCCACGCAAGTTTGTGTAAAAATGTTGTTTTTTACACATTTTTAGATAACAGTTTAACGATTTACAATAACTTTGAACGAAATTGATATTGTGCCTACTATGAAATTTAAATTTGTTTGTCCTTCAACCCATATTTTGCCTAACTTACCTCTTGAGCTATGGTTGGTGATATTAATACCTTTAGAACTATTTTCGGATACAACTTTAAACAGATGAAATATTTCTACCCCATTTCTACCCTCTTTGTTCGTTTTTGTCCATTATCGAATATGACCGAGGTTTTCCATCTATGTATTACTTAACTAAAAACTTCAATTCATTCTAAACATATTAAACGAACGCTATTATATACTGGTACTAAACAACGTTACTATACATTAGCTGTGTTTAAATCCAAAAGTGTTACAAGTATTGTGTGTGCATGGTTTTTAAATGTAGGACTAGTCCGTTGTAAGTTCTATAGTGTGTTCGGAGTAACTGAATGAGGTGAGTGTCGCCCATTTTGAATCCATCAGTGTATTTGGCTCTGTTCATATTGGATCACTTTCCTCTCACTCCTTCCTCGTTTGGTTTACAACCTCATAGCCAGTCTCAAAAGTTATTATTACCTCACAGCTGTCTCTCCACGGACTTAGTATTGACGTCACTCCTCTAGTCATGTTACCTACGAATGTTGTCTCTTCGCAATTTCACTAACGAATCTAAAGCATGTATTATATACATATAGAAAGTTTATTTACATTTAATCTGTCCAATAACTGACGTAAAACCCATTTTTTAAATCTAAATGGTGACTTTGAATAAGGCATTATTTTTATCTGAATTTACTACGTTTTATGTTTTAAATTATCTTGCCACCAGCACAAGATAATCCGATAATATATTACACTGAGTTTAAATTTGTTAGTTGGGAAAGATATACTATCAAGATATAAATTTACGCTACAAAAGTGTTCTCTGCACGGGTTCCAAGTGTTCACTTGGAGCAAATATAAATCAGTTTTATAAACCACTCTTAAGGTCTCAAGTGTTATTCAAAATTTATTGCTAATAATAAAAGCAGTAAATAATTTAATTTAATTGCAAAGAAACTGTAAAATACTTAAGTGAGAATTAATAAAGGGGAATAATAATTGGTTAAACAAATTTTATATTTTATGATCAATAAAACTCAACTTAATTAAAGGTAACAACTCCTCACAAATTATTAAACTACAGATGTGTGTTAATATGTATTAAAATGACTAATATAACTTACGTAATACATTTATAATATTAATAACTAAAAATTGATGTTTTTTATATACACGTCAAATGTTAAGATGATTGTCGATTATATTGAATTCTTAAAAAAACTATTAGGCCTACTGTTAAGAATGAAAACTAAACCGGTTAATATTATCTTGTTATACAACGAATTAGTTTCCCCTTTCTTTCACACAGATCTTCAAATCCTTAGCCACGAATTCATGGTCAACAAAGCTGTAAAAGAATAAAGGAAAATACACAACACTGATGTAAATACTGTGTTATTTTAAGTGACGTCCCTTTGTTTAATTGATTTACCACCCTTGATGTTGTAACTAAATTATTAAAAATATCTGGCAAATTATTAATTCTAAATTACGAAAATTACATTTTTCTTACCAATATATTTGGCTAGGCTGCTTTTTAAATATAAAAGTAAGATACATTTTATTCGTGTTATGTTAAAAAAAAAAAAAAAAAAAAAAGCCATTAGGATAATTAAATAATTGAAATACCATTCTGTATTAATTGAATTTCAATTTCTCTAAATGAGCTAGATAATTTTTTTTACAATTTAAGGTAGAACGAATCATCATAAATAAAAAAATCTGTATAATTGTGTTAATTCCAATTTTATCAAACTTTTTACAGCTTATATGTTTTCATTTGCGTTTTCTTTCCATGCTGTTGAGTGTTGGTTGTCTGAAGTAGTAGCCACATCCAATAATTATTGTATTCCCCTTTTGTTATGCTATTGTTTTAATTGTATTTACCTGGAGAATCTGACACTTCTAAACGGTTTATTCTCAACGTTTCGTCTCTATTTTCTAAGTTAAATTTTTTGCTTCTAGATTATCACCATGACTTTTCTTAAAGTAATACTTCAAATATATTTGGTTGTATTTTGAATGTAGGCAGTGTATTAAATAAACTAGCTTGAAGAAGAACAAATACAACTTAAGTTTATCGACTGATAACTTACGGGTATCAAAAGTACATAAATATTCATATATGCAATCTTATTCAAACATCTGTCTCTAAAGCTGGATCTTTGAAAGGAGCTTTTAGTATCATGTTTAATAAGTAGCCTCCCAGACTATTCTTACCAACTTTACTTTACCAAAGTAATTAAGTACTAGGTTGAAAGATTTATTTGTTATCGAAAGTTTGGTCAGGATCATGAATGTGTTCATTTAAATGTCTACTCTTATTATTAATTCAGCTTCTATACAAACCAGCGATGTGAAATAACTAACACGAGTTAAGAGTAACGTTACAACCTTGAAAAAATTGTATCTAAGAAACTGAAATACTGCATTTTCAGTACGTGCTGTTTCTCTTTATTCATTGGACTAACTACCACACATTACAGACTTTAAGCAAACAAAATCAAAAGCGCAAATAATCTAAACAGCTACCATTTAGAAAAAAAATAACTCATGCAATTTTGTAAAGGTTTCATCTTAAACAAAATTGTTTCCCTTGTTACAAAAGACCTTAAATATTATATAAAGTCCAATGTACTTACATTTTTAGAAGTGGTACTGATTATTTAGATTTTTTTATTCATTACATAAATATTTGTAACCAGACAGTCAATTAAAAGAGTGTACATTTAAAAATTAATATCTCTACAAATAACTGTTGCTAGCATACTAGATCTAGAGAGTCGTAATATATAAACCAAGTACATAACTTATATTTTTCTAAACGGATTTAGTACTTTGTGATAATGTAAAATTATTTTATAAAATAGGAATTTAGAAACATCAGGAAATTTATATAAAAAGAGCTGAATAAACTCCACCTTTAGAAGACGGATTTTTGTACTTTCTAAGTATTTTTAAGTTTTAAGTGTTATTTACCTGTAACAATTATATTCAAATTTCTTGTCTCTCGTTTATAAAAACGTGGAATCAAAAGTTGTGCTGCACACTTCTTTAACAAACAATAATAAACTAAATATTAATCAATATCTAACTAGCTGACCCGTGCGAATATTTACTAAGTACTTACCTGATTTAATAAGTTGATTTAGTTCAGTTAATAACATTTATTTATTTTAATTACTCTATAAATAACAGTTTATAACACTTGTATATGCAATTTAAACAATCACACTAACTGCTGTCGTGTTAGTTAATCAGATTGTTAATAGATGGCGCCTTTCATTATTAACCATATGAAGTATAATATAAAAGTGTTTTAAATACATTTTTGTAACTAAAACATGAGTTTAAGCTGTTTGTCTATTTTATGTCAATACCGGGGAACATAAGCTTTAAAATGACGCTTGAATAATTAATTTTGATGAAGAATTAAGGGAGATATCGCTTAGACAAAAATCACCTTTGAGAAATAATATAGTATAAGGATTTGGTATAAACAAAATGTAAAGTTATGTCATTTTTATTCGATTATTCATTTGTTCTATATTTTTGGTTACTATTTGAAAACTGATTAATTTACTGTGAATTACGGTAGGCTGATAAGTTTATTAAAGAGTAATATTTTAAAATGTAACATACTATTATTACTAATACAGCTACGATGAAACCTATCTAAATACTTATGTTGGTTTGAATGTATGTTGACCAAAGCTTAACATGTAACTAGTGAAAGAGTTTCAATCTTTATTTTGAGTTGTTTCTAAATTTATTTTTATTTACTAATTAATGTGTGTTACAACTATTGCAAATGCATTACAGCACTTTTGCCGTTAAACATTTATTAGGCATGATTATTAATATATTGTGTAATACATATTCTTTATTATTCAAATAAAAAGTAAACTTTGACCCAATATTCACACAACGCAAGAATATAAAACATGTTTTTTACAAAACCTACTAACCAACACTGAATAAAAATAGCTTAATAATGAATACAATATTTTAGTGCAGTATGTCTTACGCCCTAGTAATCATTAAATATATCTTACTATTTTGTTCAGTGATTTTATTACATGTAATTAAAGACGTAAATGTATTTTTTTACGATATAATCATAAAAGATCACTGTCAATATTTTACTTAAGTAAACGTACAAACATAATGTATTTAATCCAAATCATAGTTGGTTTAAAGATAAAGGGTTTTTTTCTACGTGCCGAAGGGACAGAAGGAATGAATAAAACGTTCAGTTATTAAATTGCTTTTCTTCCATTTAAGACAAAGTTTGCCAGATTAAAGTACACGTCCTTCCAACCCTTGAAGATTATATCACGTACAACCTTCCTCTAATGTTGAACGTGTAGATTATTGCGAGTGCCATTTGCTGATATTAGTAGTTTATTGATACCTGTTGAGCCTTGATCTTTACAATGAGGAACATTAATTAATACATTTAACTTATTATTTAGTGTTTCTTATCTAACGTAAACTTTTTCACTTGCAAATAGTTATACTAGGAACTTCAGGTCCTGAGTTTTATTCCATCTTAATCTAGGGCAGGGGTCTCGAAAATATTTTACCCAAGGGCCGTATTGAAATTTCGAGGTGGTCTGGTGGGCCAACAGGTCTGCGTAACTTGTCTTTCAGGGTGGAAAATTTTGAAAATTTGACACCTGGAAACAGTGTTTTCAAGCATTTGCAGTCTATTTTTACAAATAAATTAATTTTTAAACATAAGTTTTAAGTGTCTCTGAGTCTAACTTATATATGTTTGTTACCTCTTTTTTATACCAACATAATTAATTTTTATTGGTTAAAGTTAAATAAAAGTAATAAGCATTTTAAATACAAAGGTTAAAAAACAAAACATTTAGGACAATCATACTTATTTATTTAAACTTAACATATGTAACACCAAAATTTTTGAAAAGAAAACCTGTCTTTATTTTTAGTGAGATGTGTGCAGCTGTTTTTTATTCACAATGTCTGTCCATTTTGGATTGAAATTTGTAGTTCCAATAGTGAGCAAAGGTTTTAGGTGCTCATCCGACAACATTGACCTGTATTTTGATTTCACATGATTGTGTCATCTTCGAAAAGGTTTGCTCACAAATATGTGTGTAACCAAATATAGTTATCATTTCTCTCGCAAAACTCTTCATTGCTTTGAACTCATCACTTACGACCTGGAATAAAAACCTAAATTAAATTTAGGTATTAAAAAAAAAGAATTATTACAACTTAGTTACATACCTGTAAAAAGGACGAAGATCTTCATTTTGTAACACTCGGAGAAGTATTTTTTTAAGTTTTCATTTGACATAAGATCAATCAACTCGAGCTGAAGTTCTATAGGAGCATTTTCCACTTGATATTTAAATGGATTTTGGAATATGTTGATCTTTTCTGATGTAGTTGTTTCATAAAAGTCTGAAAAGTGAGTCTCAAACTCCTCACGTAGTTTTGAAATAGCTTGTGCTGCATATTGAGGTGTATGAACGGCACACTTGTTTCACTAGCAAGAGTGATACCTGAGGATCCGAGTCATCAGAAACCGCGGTAGTATAAATACCGAAAAGTGGATCACTAGACGGATAAAGAAGGTATTTATTTACTAAATACTATATATTACAACTATAAGTTATTGTTATGAAATAAGACAGTTCAATAGTTTAAAAATACATATATTTGTATTACGTATTGTATTACATCTCATAAACAATAAAAAAACTGAAAACTGATCGGAATGTACATTTAAAGGCACGTAATAGAACAGTAATCTATGTTTCAATTACATATAGTTGTGGAAAAATGTAACATCTCGGCGATAGAAACTATCTGAGTGTAACAACTCATCCCAAAAACAAATACTGTGTAACTGATTTAAGGACTTAAGAAGAAAGGTTTTCCTTCCTTGATAATATCAGGACACCTTCTAGCTAAACTTTCAGAATTCAATAAACAAACAAAACTTTCTACCTTAATAAAGTTAACTTACTTGAAAAAGAAAACTTCTTTCTGTAGGACCTCTGATTTTCAAGATAAATGAAAGTTTCAGACGTTCATTTAAACACTTCAATTTTTGTTAACGTAGTTGTTTGATCAACTTTTAATTTTGATCTAGGATTTAAATGTGTATCTAATTATTTTTTTAAACATAAATTGTATTTATTTTAAATACTACGTTCTAATAAAAATTATATAATGTAGTTAAACAAATTAGGTAAGAGTAGTTCAATATTTATATTATTGTTAGAGCTCTCTGTACGGTAGACAGCATTTAGGAAACAATTAATTGTTTAGGTAATTAAATTATATTGGCTATCATCTAGATCTGTTAAATTTTAATATTAAACGTGTCTATTTCTTCGTTGTGTTATCACTATCCCAATCTAAAACATTTACATTATTTTGAGCATAAATATAAAACTGTTAAATAATATGTATAAACAACTATATCAATATTCTGCTGTAGTGGAAGCCAACTATAATTAATTGCCAATAGTTTTAATAACTAACAATAATATGCTAGAGTGCAAGTTTAACAACTTTAAGTAGTGAGTTTAAAACCAGCTGTCTACCATAGATTTTGTTAATTGTATAATTATAAATTTTACTTTAGTTGTAAGGTAAACAATATTATCTTAATGTTATAGGTATTCATTTCATATTTTTGGTACAATAACCATTACTAATATAAAATTGTTTCCAAATATAATATATTATATAAACTTTTGATCTAACCTGTAAATTAATATAAATTTATAAGTTGTTAAAGAAGAAGTTCTCCCTTTTACTGCATCAATTTAATAATACTTCCACAACTCCAAACAAGGCTTACAACGACATAATACATATATTTAATTAGTAGTTCTGTGAACAGTAGACCTCGCTCGTTGAAATAACAAATGTGGTTTCGAGCTTAGGTTAAAAATAGTGTGCCAGTAAGGAAGTAAGCAGAAGGTTTAGCTAGTGAAACATTATTTTGCAGTTCCCGCGATTCCGGGGTTTCTAGTGTACTCGTTTTCTTCTTTTCTTGAGCTTTAACTGCTAAAGATTTTCTTTTAGGGGGGCATTGTGTTTTATTTAGGTTAATAATGCGCAAAGTAGCTAAAAATATCGCGTTATTGAGGTAAAACTTAGAATTAAATATTTACATACTTAAATAACTAAAACTTAACAATGTATTCACAGTTCCATATCATATTCCAATATTGCAAATAATGAAAACAAACGATGTTAAAGCGTCGTGACAGTGACCTCAACCCATTTACCAACACTTCCCACGCTGTCCAACGGTCATAAACATGTGATACAACATGTGCTCAAAGGGCCACTTTGCCGCACGAGAGAAACGTTTGACGGCAATTTTCTCGAACGCAGCAAAGACACTTTGCGCTCGTGTTGCACATACAAATTTTCCTACGCTTGCTGAAGCCGAGACGGCAATTAATTTTCTTGAATGGAGCAAAAACATGTTGCTCGTGTTGTGCATAAGACTAGTAGTTCTGTGAACAGTAGACCTTGTGATAGTGATCTCAACCCATGTGCCAACACTTCCCACGCTGTCCAACGGTCATTATTGTATGCCCTTTATCGCCGCGAGGTTTCATTTGTTTCATCTCATTTTGTAATTCAAGTAAAACTAAGACAAACACTTTTACAAAATAATAATTTACAAGTATAAAGTTCAATTCTTTGATTTATCCTCTACACTTTCTTATAATAATATGTCATTTTTGGGCAAGGAAACATTCCTAAGTTACTGTTCAAAACATGCCTAATTGTTAGCAGTCTTGTAATAGGAACATAAAAACTGGTGTTTTCAAAATAAGAAATTTGAAATTGATAAATATTTTTATAACAGTTCTATTTAGAACTAAATTACGAAACTTTTTCACATTTATGAAAAACATTACAAAAAAACGTTTACTACTTTTTATGTAGGCCTAAAGTTGAACTATTTCCATTCGTTACTGTACATGCTTGTTTCTTGAGCTAATAACTTTGTTAATTTTACTTCAATAATTTTTTGAACGTATAAAAAACATGGTTGAAATACAAAAACTTGGACGATTTTTAACAAATTTGAAGCTTACGGCCATTTTGTGAGCTTACATCTGTACGGAAAAAAATCGAGAATACAATTTTGTTGAAAATCTAATTTGCTACTCGCAAAATGCTATTAGTTTTTAAATTCGACTTACCCTTAAGTCACAAACTGGCTTTGGATAAAAGCTTACACTGAGAGAAATGGTCCGGCCACCATTTTTATTTTATTTTAGGGGTTAAAAGTGAAAAATTGAAAAAACCGTACATATACATTGCTCTTGCAAGTAACAGTATATAAAAATATCATATATATACAAGTACCAATCAAGTATCAACAAAAATGAATACAATTTTTATAATGTTACTAATTTACTGTATAACGAGAATTCCAACTTTCTTACACATTTAAATAACGACTTCAACGGTACCTACCACAGTTTAAAGTGATTAAAATAAGAATTTAGTTAATCAGCTGTTTTATAAATAAAAAATAGTATTAGATTTCTTGTAAGCTTACCATCATATATTATTTTCTTGTCATTTTCTTAATTTTTTTATCTTAACTCCATATATAATTATTTAACCCCTACTTTTATAACGATACCCCTTAACTACTCTTTCTGCAATCATTATGAGCTTAAATGCCTTCATACAATCAGTCTTGAAACGTAAGCAGACAATGTGTAATTATTGAGCTACTCTGAATTACTAAAGATATACAATTGTCTAATAATGTAAAAATGTCACTATTAGCTGAACTTATGAATACATAGTAATTTTTAATACAAGAAAATTGTACTATATACAACATCGAATCATAAGATAAGAGCTTAATCTAGTAGTTTTGTTCATGTCAACTCAATTTAAATAGTTTAAAGTGTAAATTCATGCCAGACTTCGAACACGGAGTGCAGGGAAGTGCAGGGGAAAGTATAGAATATCGAAAAGTCATAACTCAAGTTTAGTTTAGTTATACATTCAATGTAATATAAAAGTTTTCTGGAAAAAAAACTAAAAGTTTATAAAATATTCCAACGTTTAGAACCATAAATTCAACTAGAGTTATCTGATCCAAGGTCAGTTGTTATTCACCGTAACCTTATAAAACCTATTTACATAAGCCAAAACTCCTGTCCCTCTCTTACCATCATCAGTAATGGACATGGAACTGAATCAATTTAACGATCATGAATTTCTTTGATAAAAAAATTAAAACCAGCCGAAAAATTCGTTTGCTATGCTCAAAAATATTATTTTGTATGTTATTTCTACTACTTTCGTATTATTTTAAAGACGGAAAGAGATATGTAAAATGTTGTTCTGTAAATTTTTAAACCAATTTTTACTATTTATTAAATTCTGATCATATTTCTGCTAAATTAATATTGTATTATTAGATTTAGGACTTAACGTCTTCAATATTATTTTTCGTCGCTAAACGACGACCGTTTTGGCTACTCAACCATTTTCAAGTTTATCAGGTTTCCCTTCGTCACTTACACAAACACTTACACATAACTAACACAACGATTACATAATAAATAAAACACACTTACACGCCCGTATTGCCCTCGTGGTGAGCGACCACATACGACGCTGTCCCGGTACGCACTGATGGTATGCAAGTTCAAGTTAATTGCCTGGAAGAGATGATGCGTTATCAACATGTGTCAATACGGTGTCGTTTAACCCGTTAGATTCAAAATTTAGTTTTTCGTTTAGTAGTTTGATACTATCTATTTTATAGTTCTTGTAAATTTTAAACTGTTCTAGCGCGTTCATTAACTTTCCCTTTTACAATGATGTAATATTTCGAGGGTACCGCTATGCTGGAGTAACCATGGTCAATTCTGGATGATATGTTCGGCAAATTTCGACTCGGTTTTTGTGAGGTTAGCCCTTTGTTTGACCGATGGAAGGTGTTCTTTAAATCTTTTCTCAAAAGATCTTCCTGTTTGCCCTATATATATATTTGGGCAATCGCGACATGATAACTGATATACTCCTGAGCCTTCAAATTTGTCTTTTAATGTGTTTGTATTACTTAAGTAACCCTTCAAATTATGTTTTGTTTTATAAGCGACCTTGTAGCCATGTCTGTTGAGGATATTTCCAAGCGTGTGTTCAAGCGGCTTGTAATAGTTAAACACCATAAATTTGTCTTTCTTTCTTTGTGACAATTCTTTAACTTTGTGTTTCTTGTTTTGTTTCTTGAGCAATCTATCTACAATTGAAACGTTGTAACCATTATTGGCGGTAATGCACTCAATTGTTTTGAGTTCCTCTTGAAAGTCTGCTTCCGTCATGGGAATATTTCTTAATCTATGGATGAAACTGTTGTAAGCTGCCATTTTATGTGAAATTGGATGATCGGACGATGAGGCGCGGATTGTATTATCAGTGTGAGTCGGTTTCTTGTATATTTTGAAAAGGTCTCTTCCATCTAATTTGGTTATTGTGAGATCTAGATAATTAATGCTGTTATTAGTTTCTATTTTAGAGTTGAATTTCAAAGATGTGTGTATATTGTTTAAATATGTACACACATTCTGGATTTGTCTTGGCGTGCCCTGATATAAGACAATGATGTCATCAACATATATTTGATAATATGTGATATACCTAAGGTGTTTATTATTGGGGGATATTAATTATGTCACGGTTTTCGATATGGTTTAAGAATATTTCCGCCACTATGTTCGACAGTGGACATCCCATAACCAATCCATTGGTTTGGCTAAAATATTGGTAATTGAATTTAAAATAATTCTGGGATAAGCACACAGTTAGTAAATTTGATAATTCGGTTTTTTTCTCAGTGGCCATGACATTATTATCTTCAAATTTTTCACCAATATGGAGATGGTTTCATTAACAGGCACGTTAGTGTACAAGTTAGTGATATCGAACGAATCAAAGGTCCCAAAAAATATTGATTTATCAGCCCAGAAACTCCATACGTTTATTGAAACATTTGTAGTCCGATAATAAATTAACTAACAACTAAAATTAAATTCTTAATTTATTATTTATTGTTGTTTCTGGATTTATACTTACAATATGTTTTGTAAGTTTTCTCATTCTTTAATTGCAAAAATTAGATGTTGGGAATAGAACGTCCATTTATATCAGCTAAACTAGTCAAAATATTTTGTATTTATTTGCTTAGTTTGAAAATACAACCTTTGCAACTTTTAACTTACACGGTTCAATGTTATCTTAATTTCAGACAAAAAAGCCTAAGGTTTGGGAACTAAATAATGACCATGAATGTTTTTAACATTATTGTAGAAATTCATTTATCCAATGTAAATTAACATCTATGTTTTTAAAGTAACTGGAGATACACCTTTTCAGATGAAAACTAATTTAATCGGCCTCACGTCTTTATAAACCTACATTTTAATTACTTTAGTTGTCTGAAATAATCAAATGATATTAATTATTGACTTTAAAAGTGGTAGAAACAATATATTTAACTATAAATAGGAAACATTATTTAAGCTTATGTTTTAGTTTTGAACTTAAATTACTAAATACTAAGACTTACGTTTTCACTTCAACGCTAAAGAATTAGGAATTCATATTATGTGAAAGATTCCATTATCTCAGAAACTATAATATCTCAAAAACTTTCTTAAAAACTATATATCTGCATTTTTGGGAAGTAATTTTATCCGGCTTAGATTTATTTACTGTTGTTTAGTTATAAAAATATACCAAATGAGTTTCACAATAATTAATTAATTATTGAAAGCCTAATTATAGTTTTAACTTTTTTATTATTAGTAAAGGTTTAAATATGTGTAAATCTAACGATACAAGTTTTGGAAAAAATGTAAAAAAGAGTTAAAATTTTAACATTAATACCCTTTAAAATACTTCAAGATGCTTTAAGCTGACTAGAATGCCCAGTTAGTTAACTGATATTAGGCTTGTAATGTTTTACTATAAAACGTAAAGAAAAATGATTGAATATAGACGAGTTTTTTTCAATATACTATGTTGAAAACTATAAAAGTGTTTTTGATCAGAGTATGGAGACAATATTGAGAATAAAATCCATTACAATTAAGAATTCTATTAGAAAAATTAAAATTTTAAAACACTTAATAGATATCAGAAACAGTTTCTTTAATGATTTGAAAGTATTAATTCTATATTTTGGGGAGAAAAATTATAAGTAGAAACTATAGTTTATTCTTTTGTTTAGTTTTAACTTTCTCTTTTCATAAACAAAGAATCTTGTGTTTACTTTAGCTGCCAACAAAGAAAGAAGAAAGTGGCTTCCTATTTGTCTGATACAGTGTTCTTCTTTTTACTTTTACTTTAGAAAAATAGCTATGCAAGTAATAAGATATTTAAATTAATACACATATTATAAAAAAAGTACAACAAATGTAGATTAAAGACATATTTACATATTATTAAAATGGGATAAGTTTTACATCCATGACTAGTTTCAATTAAAGCCTAGCTTACTTGAGGCTATTAACCTTATTTGTTCCTTGCTTATTTATACTAATATTATAAAGAGATACAATTTGTTTGTTTGTTAGTAGGTGGTAATATCTATGAAACTACTGAACCGATTGAAAAAATGATTGTACTAATAAAAAGTTATACTATTCCTGATTAACATGGGCTAGAATTAATTGATTTTAGGGTTGAAACAACCCTTAAAATAATAAATATTAATTGTTATACTTTCCCTAAAGGTAGAGAGCTAAAATTGTGTACATTTATTTCTTACAAGATACATAGAAAAAGTTAACAGATTTGCATTTTGTCACGAGCTGCTTAGGTGTGAAATAGTAGTCTAATAACTAAACCTAAAACAAAAAATATTAATTGTTATAATTTCCTTAAAGCTGGACATCAGAAAATCTTTTATATTATTTCTTTACAAGATACATAGAAAATGTATACCAGAATTCCATATATTTCACGTGCTGCTAAGGGGTGCAAATGTGGTAACATACCTTAAAACAATAAACATTAATTGTTATATTTTCCTTACAGCTAGAGAGCTGAATTTTTGTACATTTATTTCTTACAAGATACATAGAAAAGTAAACCTTAAGGTGTCCACCTTAAGGTTTAAATTTTCTTCGTTTTTGGATGCGCTTCGAAACATGAAAAAGTTAATAGATTTGGACGAAACTCACTACGAGGACGATTTTTGTGCCAGAAACTCAGAAATTATGTCAAATTTAATACCAATTATTGTACCCGATATTCATTTCATTACTTTTTATTTTCGTGGGCGAAGCCACGGGTACCTGATAGTATTATATTAGTTATATTACTTTTATGAACTCTGTACAACTTAAAATTAAAGTAATTAAAATTAATAAAGTAAATAATAAACTCATTTACGGTTAAATTTTGTTCTTTAAATATAAAGGCAGTATAGTATAACATCATTAAAATTATTACAGTAATTGGATGTTATGAAAAGATACTAGCCTTCGGTTGTGTATGGCAACGGTAAGTTTTCCTCTACCTTGGAAATATATTTAAACAAAAATAAAATATAAAATAGCTTTAACGTCTATCAGTCGTTAGTAAGATTTTTGAAATAAATACATAATAAATTAAATATTTATCTGTATCTGTTTTTGAAGTAGGAATTTTGTAAGAAAATGTACCTTCATATTGTTTACCGTAACTAAATTACTCAGAAATTTCAAAATACAATAAATAAACAATTTACACTTTTGCTTTGCAAACCAGTTTTCATTAATTTATTCACGTAAAATTTGAAAATTAGTGATTATTTTGTATATATTTTGTTTTCATTTTACCTTGTTCCACAAAATTCATACCTTTCCTGTAACTTAAAAAAAAAAAAAAAAAAAAAAAAAAACACAAACATAAAACAATGTAAAAAAGATGGCCTGAAAATACTTCTTTTAATGATGATTATTGTACGTTCTGTAAATAATATACAAGACAAATTCTTTTAAATGAATTGCATTTCATAGCATATATTTTAACAGATGATGTAATAACATATTATGTTTATTTTGTTTGTTAGGTTTGGAACTATTTTGGAAATTTAATGTTGTTTTAACATAAACCCAAATCTATACACTCATGTGAATTGCTTTAGCCCTCGCTTGAATAAATCACCCTTGTCCAAAACATGTAAACAAGGGTAGGTTTCTAGGAATTCAAGTGTAGCCTTCCTACAATATCCACAGTAAATTTAATCCAACGTCCTGTCGTCTGACCCGTGTAAATACTTCTCAAACTAAATATATTCGTCCCAAATTCAGAATTGCCAGTATGTCTTATAAACCTTACTTAAAATTTGAACATAAATGATACTAAATAAAAGGGGTTTAACTTCTGCTAATTACTTGGGTTTATTATATGAATATCAATCATTCAAAATTGAATAAATATTTTTTTATTTTATTTGAGACTAATTAATTCTAAAACTATCTTTCGTTAAATATTACAAATTAAAAATAATGCTTAATGGAAATTGATTTGATTGAACAAGTATTAAGTATTCACAAAAATTTTATAGATTAAATCGCATTATAATGCTCTATTTCTGTATTTTGTAAACTAATGGATGACTGTCCCACAACATTTAGGTTCGAGTCTTTGGGTGTTTCACCAACATTGTCTCCAACTTCCGATGGTTTATTAAAATTACCAAGTTCATTTTCCTATACTCCAATATGTTCACTACAGATTGAACTATTCATAACATTTGAATCGGGTTTTTAACATCCACAAACACAATTCTTCGTACTATTCCAAGAAGCTATTTTCAGAAAATTTGTAATGCGGTAGCATTTGCAGTAAAAATTGGTTCAATCCATCGTGGTCTACTTTCAGTCCTAGTTTACAGAGTTGTTATAAAACCCAAGTCAACTTTGAACGTCGCAGAAAATTTAGAACCAGTAAGTTAATTTGCCTTCTGGGAGTTGAAAGTAAAGCCGCCAGTTTAAGCTTGTTTTAAATCGTGATTTAATAAAATATTTATATTTTATCGAAATTTAAAATTCCCCAGTTCACATTTACGTTTAAAGCACAGTAAAAACTATTTTTCCATCTGTATTGTCCTGTTAGTAGTTATTACTATTATTAATTCTGGTTTTGGTGTAAATAGTGTTTTAGTATTGCTAACTTCATTTAAACGAGTTTTGTGTGATTTTTTCACTAATATAATTAATGTAGTTTTTCAACTAATCTCGAACTACCGTAAAGCTTACCGAACATTATTATAAAATTCATTCCACATAAATGTGTAGTAGAGCATATTATTCTCAAAAACTTTAATAATTATTACTAATTTTACTGTTTATTGAGATGTTTATATAAAACGGATTTGGAAACATTTTAAGAGCTATAATTATAAAACGCACGGTATGTAGAAAAAAGTTTTGAGCAACACAGTCGAAGATGATTTCGGTTTCTACATGAAAAGAATTAACTTTTGTTTTGGTACGAGTATCCCTTTACGAGATAATTTATAAAACGTGACTTTCAAGATTCTACGATTTTCCTAGAATGAAAATGGAATTAAAAACCTTTTTCAGAATAAAAGTATCAGGTTTTGGCTCTTAATGGTGTCAAACAAGAAAAATAATATTGGGCTTTAAAAAATACTTTTGTGAAACATTATTTTCGATTTTTTATAGGAAAAATACAGTAGTTGGCGAACAATGCTGCAGTGCGCACGTGACCTAACGTCATGAATAAGTGAATAAGTGTGAATAATAACAGTTTTTATATGTTTTGCTTATATGCTTTTGGGAAGTATAAACTGGAGATGGAGTTTCAACTCCGAAATTCGTCGTAATAAAAAAAGTAAAATGAAGACGGAGCAAAATTGGATAATTTATTACATTAATTGTTATATAATTTATTTAAGTACTCCTCAGCCTGGATAAACACTTGTCCTTTTGGTTTATTGGTTTTTTCCCCAAAATGATATGTATTTTCCCCCTTTACTTTAAGGATAGTAAATGTATCAGTCCAGATTTTCTTAATAACCCTTCGAGAGTGGTTTAGGTATTTATACTACAATAACAGTCGTAAAGATAAATACGACAAAACAATAACAGAAATAACCGAGGTGTGGTTTAATTTATTTAAATATTTTAAGTAAAATAAAAACATATTGATATTCTAATAATTGTTTTATGTTGTTTACATTAACAAAGTTTTATTTAAATAAGTTTTTATTTCTTAAATAGTATTTGAAGTTATAAAAAAATATGAAATCTGTGGTTTCTGTTATTAAAACACAAAATATAAAGAATTTATTTAAAAGCCTTTCTCATTATTTGAAAATAATATTGAGGAGCATGGTTATTCCCTTTCCTTGTGTTACTAATTGTGCTACTTTTGGTATATAATATACCACGAGACGTGTTGTGTTAGAACAGTACAAACTTACTGAATAAACAAACGTATTTAGTATGGTCACACATTTATTGTACTATATTTTATTATTATATTTAAGGAAAATGAATAAGTAATACAATATCAAAATAAAAAAATAATAAAATAACGATATTAATATTACAAAAGTTCCATTAAATCTTAGGATTTTGTTAAGAGCCGGTTATAAGATATATGTAATTACATTACGCATATTTACATATTATCTACTTAACAGATAAATAAATAAACCCCGACAGTTCCCGTCAAAAGTTAAAACTGCTAAAGTGCGTTTGTTATAAACGATATATAAAGGATAGCTTAATCATACAGGCTATAGGAATCAAAAAGTAATGATACAGTTAGAAATAACTAGTTAAACTTTTCAAATTATAAACATAAGACCCATTTCAAAACAGGATGTACATTTATCAAGGGTACAACTTAAAAGTTTTGGAAGAAATAATTAAAGAGAAGGTAGAAGTAACTAGATGAGTATAAAATATGACTCTTACTAGATGAGTTACACCCATGAGTTGTCCGACAGCAAAAACAGAAAATACCCTTCCTTGAAAAGGAAAAATCCAAGTCCTGTTTAAGGTGTATACGTTGCAATTAATTATTTAACTATTTGCAGTATAAATGCATTTTATGTCTAGTTGTCAAACTTGGAATTGGTTAGCTTTTTTTGTGGAATTGTATTTTCAGTTTTTGAAAACTTATTTTTTAAATAATCTTAATCGTGGTTATTAATTTATTTGATTTTAACTTTGGTCCCTTCTTATCACTCTGCCTATTACAGAGTAACATGTAAACCACGACAGCTCCTGACAACGGTTACGTCAAACTGTCAAAAACATTCAAGTTCAGACACCCACATTGAAATAGAAGTGGCCTATGCTATGCTCAGTGAGTCGATTGATAACTTAATAATACAATCATCCAGTAGAGTAATATAATGCAAAACAATCACATACACGTATTTAAAGAAGATGAAAAACAGATAAAATAACAAATTAGACAAACAATAATTAACAGATTGTTGTTAATGTTGCAGTATACAACCTAAGTACGTGATTAGTAAACAAACACAATATTTAGAATTATGTTAGTTTATAACATGCAAATAAATCTTATATCTGTAGAGCAATGATACAAAATCTGATCGTTAATAATTAAATAATGTTACAAACTAACGTAATATTTTGATCAAGCTATGAATCATGGTTATTTATTATTTAAACTTATAAATATAGAATCATATATTTGTACATACATACATATATATACACTGAGTTTTAAATTGAGAGCTTCAATGCACCCTGTAAGATGGTGGAGTTTTGTAAGGTGTTCTCACCATGTTCAGTGATTTGAGTTTAGGTAAATTGTAAGATAATTTTAATGTAGGAAAGGTCTTAATTTGGGAGTTCCACCAGATTCGATTTTCAAATCAATATTAGCGTGGCATGAGATGTGTAAACTACTTACATGAAATAACTTCAGATAAGTTTTATGATTTTGATGAAATAATTAATACTAAAAATGTTACTTGTCATATCACTAATTTCATAATTTCAGTTTTACCAATTTATAGAATTTTAATTTTATTTACTTACAAAGTAGAAAATCTATAAAGTAGTACATTTATGTACTACTGTACTTTGTAATGAAAATTGTACAAAATATTTAATATAAAATTGCTTAACAATTACTACAAAAATTCACTTTCCTCTATATTTTACTTAATGATAAGTTACAATACATTTATTAATAACTAGAGGTCTCAGCTCCCTGCTCGATTCGCTCGCCAACCCCCTAGGAGACTCGCGTCGAAGCAAATGCAAACAGATTATTTTATATAAATAGGCCTTACTATTAAATTACAATACGTCTTATTTATTTTAATTAGGATGTAACATAGTAGTTTCTTATTTTAAATTACTTAATTTATTAAGGATTTATTCTCTAACTTTAAGGAAAATATAACAATCAAAATGTTTACGACATTTTCACCCCTTAGCAGCACGTGACAAAATGTCAATCTATGATACTTTTTTATGTATGTTGTAAGAAATAAATGTAAAAACTTTCAGTTTAATAACTTTAAGGAAAATATAATAATTAATGTTTATTTTTTCAGAGGTTATCACATTTTCACCCCTTAGCAGCATGCGAAAAAATGCAAATCAGTTTAATTTTTCTATGTATCTTGAAAGAAATGAATGCACACAATTTCAGCTCTCTAGCTTTAACACTTTGAACCCTGAGCCCGAGTATAGGTCGGGCAAAGTTCGCGGAGCCAGTTACCGAAGCCGAATATACCTCGGGTCACTCTATTTAATTCTATAACTCAGCTTAGTCGGCATATATTTGGGTTTAGGCATTCTCATCATGTTTATTAGTTGTTTTAGTTCGTATGTCTTTGACCTTTGGAATTTTTCTAACTCTGGCCAACAAAAATATTATATAAATATCAGATGGTGTCTGATCAGCTGTGTGCATTCTGCAATCGACGTTTGTCTGTTTAGCGATGTAACTCGATGACGATGTATATTTCCATTAGTTCTGATTGTGTTGTAAGTTTTTTTATTTATTAGTGGTTTTTTATTGAGGCAAAGTTTATAGTTCGTAAGTGTTTTTTTAGTGTTTGTAAAGTGTAAATAAAGTGTTTGTTGTAAACTAAAGGACTATGTAGCTATTTTATTTTAATTTTTCATCATTTTACATAATTTGTTAAAATTTTGTATTTTTAATAAACCTTGTAAGTATTTACATTTACTTAAAGCTCATTATTTTGCCTTTAAAATGATATATAATAATATGTTATACTTTCAAATAAGGTAAGTAACAGATTTTTTTAAAAATACTACCAAAACCCCCAGGTAGCTACACACGACAATGTGTTAAGAGTCCAGGGTTCAAAATGTATTAAGGAAAGTATAACAATTAATATTTATTGTTTTAGTTGTTGGTTTAACCCTTAAACCAAAATAATTCCAGCCTATGTTATTCAAGGATATTGTAGTTTTTTATTATTAAAACTATTTTTTTAATTTGTTTAGTAGTTAAAATAAACACACAAATTATACCTCTTTATAATATTATTATTAATAACGCCAAAGCTAAGATGGTAAATAATGTTAAATAATGTTCAAATCAAATTATTATTCAAATTATTAACAGCAGTTATAATAAAGGTTAAAATAACCAGCAAGGCTTAGGTCTGCAATTTAATTAAAACCTAACCTAAAAGTTAGAAATTTAAATAATTGCTTAAAAGTTTGAAATCAGCTGTTAATGGAAATATTAGAGCTAACAGCTGTTTTATATGTTATTTTATTCAATTGGTTGCTATGGTAATAAATGTAAATACATGTAAATACATTCATCAGTGTAGGCCTAACCTAAGATTTTTCCCTATTAAATTTATAAATATTGAAATAAAAATGGTTTTTATCAAAATAAATTATAGCCTATTTTACTCAGGGATAGTGCAGCTTTTTAGTAGTAATTTTTTTCAATCGGTTCAGTAGTTCCAGAGATTACCCCCTACATACAAACAAATTTTGCCTCTTTATAATATTATTATTAATAACCCCAATGCTAAGATGGTAAATAATATTAAATGTTCAAATCAAATTATTATTCAAACTATTAACAGCAGTTATAATAAAGGTTAAAATAACCAGCAAGGCTTAGGTCTGCACTTTAATTAAAACCTAACCTAAAAGTTAGAAATTTATATAATTGCTTCAAAGTTTGAAATCAGCTGTTAATGGAAATATTGGAACTAACAGCTGTTTTAGCTGTTATTTTATTCAGTTGGTTGCTATGGTAATAAATGTAACAACATGTGATGATTCATCAGCCTAGGCCTAACCTAAGATTTTTTTCCTAATAAAGATACAAATATTGAAATAAAAAAGTTTTTTTATGAAAATAAATTATAACCTATGTTACTCAGGGATAGTGCAGATCTTTATTAGTATTTTTTTCAATCGGTTCAGTAGTTACAGAAATAACCCCCTACATACAAACAAGCAAATTTTACCTCTTTATAATATTAGTATAGATATTATTATTTAAGCCTTTGGAATATTTGTAGTTACCATTATACATACATATATATAATACATATTTGCCTGCGAATACATATTGTAAGTCGAAAAGATTGGTCCATTTGTAATAGTAGGAAATAGTTTTTCCATAATCTATTTGTAGCAACTCATTTTAATCACCAACTATTCAAAGCAATTTAATCAATGAGTCTAGAATATTTCATACTGTGATATTGATAAGAATGTAGTACAACTTCCCTGCTATTCCACTGCCTTCTTGTGATGGGATTTCTTAAGCTAAATCTCAACGTTTATTTTTGTACTTAAATATAATTATTTTAAATGATTCAAAATATAAAATGTAAACCTTTCAAATGGAACTACGTGTTGATAGAGACAGAATGTATATTATGCTACATGGGAATTCAAGACTCATGTTTCAATCAATGCATACAATTATTATGAAACTTTATAATTGCATGTGTGTAAATAAAAGTAGAACTAAATGACCAACGTAACAAGTTATGGATTCAAATGAAACTGGCAACAAATATTTAACCCCTTTATGTCGACATATTGCACTCGTCTTGTCAGTTAGTGCCCTAAAATTTAACATTTGATATTATTTACTGAAAACCAGTACATTTTCTATTGAAAACCACCTCGTTATTCTATTCGAATGTATAACGTAGAATGTAATATTAATGAAATGTTTCATATGCAATAATAATTATAAAGTTAATAATACATACTTCAGTATAAAATAATTTTTAATTAGTGAGAATAGAATACATTTTTAATTATGTTTAAAATTTTTCACTTGGTGGAGCGGTATTCTGTCTTTTAAACTATATTTTTGTATTTTGAATCCTTATTCTTACAATATAAAGGAACTTTTATTACCAAATTTCTAGTTAGTGGTTAAAAATATACAGCCAAATTTTTTCGGATGAGTTTTACATGTTAAGCCAATTAAAAAACAAAATTACGTTTAATATTAATAATCGTTATTACAAAATGCAATAATATAATTATTTCACGAATCCTAGTAAATGATAATCGATAATTACAATAAAAAAATAGAATTAAAATATTACTGCACACTATGGTACAGATACATTATGATTAATTTGTATACATTATAAACTGAATACTTTATTGTTGTAACTGTAGTACAATTAATCATACTATTGTATTTTTGTAAGTAATAACTTGCATTTATTGGCACAATTGTAATATTTAAATATTACCAATCATAAAACCTGCATTAGTTACAAGTTTTTAATATTTGACTAAAATAACAATTCAAATACGAAATATTGAGTTCAAATTACGAATGGTTTCAAGATAAACAATTTACGTGCAACTTGTCTAATGAGAAATAGAGAGGGGCGTGCTCTCATTAAATAGATTTTCTTGCATTTGAGACGTTTGTCAGATTAAGAGACACGTACTTCCAACCTTTGACGATAGTATCACGTAGATCCTTGTTCCAGAATCCAATTAGTGAAACTGATTTCGAGGTATTTCTTTTGTTATTAAACAAATATATAACCTGTTTAAAAACATGTAAACAGTTATCCGGGTGGCTTCAATATTACTATTTTGTTTATTGAACTTCAATATTTAACGTGTATACATAGGCCTATATGTCATTTATCTTTGGAGACATACAAACAATTTCAGTAACTTATTTTGTTAAAATTCACACCATGTTTAATTTTCTTCGTATTTGCAAACTATGATATGCATAATGGAATTCATAATATGAATCATAATAGTCATCAAAACATTGTACATTTTAGTTTTATAACTACTCATAAGAAACTACGTAGCTAAAGGCAGTCTCCTAGCTATGTTAATGTTATAAAGAGGCAAAATTTGAATTTTTGTTCATTAGTTATGTTTTTCAAAGCAATCTCAGATATTACTGAACGTATTTAAATTTTTTTTTTTTAAATATTTCACTGATGGATATTTTCAAATTGTTTAAGTAACATAGGTCGTATATATATAATACATTAACTAAGGAAGCTGGTACTAGTTCTTCAAAAATTTACTTGCAATTGCTGTAGCAACAAAATAATGTAAACACAGGTGACTAGGTCCATCAGTTTAACAAAATCATACCCCTAGGTGAAATACTTAACGAAACAAACAAGTTATTTATACATACCCAAAATACACATAACCCAACGGCATTTTTACAAATTATTAATAAAGTAGTGACTATGTTAAACTATTTCACAAAATTTAGCAAGATGAGTTTCTATGGAGACTGGCTGGCTATTTCCAAAGGATCTCCTATTGTAAATAAATTTGAATGATTGTAGAAATAAATTCAAAATTATGACACAGGCAAATGTTCAAAAACTTTGACAAGTTTGTCTGACGTAATGTATGTTTTACCCCGCCTGGATTACACGTTTAACAACCTAATTTACTAATGCTGAAGTAGTTGGATAAAAAGGTGAACTTTTAACTCATAATACGTTTATAATAACTTTATGCCTATAAATAAAAGTAAAACGTGGTATCAAAAGTACAGACAATTTGAGATAAATTAGTCTATTTGATAATGAAATAAAATTTAATACAGATATTTATAAAGACACTTTTAACACACACAATATAAATGATTTGAATCTAATGGTTACATTGTATCTGTCATGATTGTTACACGTAAGTGAATTACATACGATACATAATTTCCTCAATCGTAATTAGATTTTGTAATATAGCCTAATTATAATGTATTTATTTAACATCTATGTATTTATTTATTAACACCTTGAAGTGAATTAAAATTATACTTTAAACTTTGATTTAAAAGTTCAGCATGTTATAATTTTTTTTAAATAGAATACAGTAGTTTTCAAAGATTACTAAATTTGTAATGTAATTAAAAGTATTTTTCACTTCGCTTGGAAAATAATATATAGTATAATAATGGTATATTATTATCGAGAGGTTGCGATCTGAATGTATTCACTTGTTATACATTAAAAGTTTAGTCTAATTTGAACTACTTACGTCTGTTCTCCGTTTATAACGTGTTTTCTGTACACTACGGCCGTTTCGGCTTTTTATTCAGCCATGTTCACGTGTTGGTAACTGTAGCGTTATTGTACTTCGTCATTTAAAAAACACATTAAATCATAACACATAAAAAACAGATACCGACACGTGAACATGGCTGAATAAAAAGCCGAAACGGCCGTAGTGTACAGAAAACACGTTATAAACGGAGAACAGACGTAAGTAGTTCAAATTAGATTAATTTAAAGTTCTCCAGTAAGGCGAAGAATAGTAAAATTAAAGTTTAGATTTGTTCTGTTATAAAATTTCAGTACGGTTAGTGATCTCGCTTATTGCAACGATTGAATGTAATAATTTGTAGATGCTATTAAATGTACTGTATATCTGAAAGACTTTTTATTATTATTGGTAAGAGACATAAAAAGGACTTTTCTGTGACTAACATAAAATGGATAACTGTAATGTAATGATATTCGTTTTATTTACTTAAAAATAAGGAAATAAAATTGTTATTGTTTAAAATTTATCATTAGCCTAACACATAACTAGAAATACAAAATTTCTAAAGTTAAAAATCTTTAAAAATAATTAACAAGTTGGTTTATTCATGTTTACGTCTTTATGAAATTCAATCAGATTATAAATGTTACAATTCAAAACTGTGGTTTTAATAGTTCACAATAAAATCAAAAGTTGAATTATTTATCAGGCCAAATGTAGGCCTATTGTAGAAGTGGCTTATACAAGGAATCCCATAAAACGTCTGATCGATTATAAGAATTTATATAAGAACAATTTAAAAAATGAAATAATAATAATAAATCAACCAATACCTCAAGGATATTTAAATTGACACAGATACTTATTTTACTAATGTACAGTAGAGTCTGATAATTCGAAAATAGTAATTTGTAGGAACCAACTCCAACTAATTTTAGCCTAACAGTATGAGCCTCATCGACGTCACTGAGAATGATGGTAGGTGGTTGTAGTAGGACATACAAATTAACAAAAACAGATAGTTGAAAATTTATGTAACTGTAATAAAAATGAATAATATACAAAATAATATCATTACTAGATTGCCTGAATAGAGAAACAAATCCTAAATAATAAATAACAGTATTGTATAATTAATTACAAAAATACAACAAACTTCCTGATTGTAATGAAATAATACTGAAAACAAAGTGTACTAGGGGTATACAAACAATATATTCATATTTTATGAACTATTAGTAAACTCTTAAAAAGAACTAATGAACAAATGATTTCGTTTTATTTTTGTTATGTTTATAGCATTTTAATTCAAGGCACAATCAATGAAATTAAGTCCTTTTATTAATGGATCAATTAATGGATCCCCTTTTCTTTACATTTGATTTTGACTCAGAAGTACGTGTTTTGCTTTACTAAATGTATTATATAAAAAATTATAAAATATATACATTAAAATATAAATTTTATTTTTATTATCTGTATTTATTTTTACACTACAGACATGTAAAATTGTAAAACTACAACAATTAAAAAAGATATCTTTAAAAATCAAAAATAAACTGAATACATATAACAAACATATTATTTTTTTTAGTTTTAACTATCTTTATTGTTTAAAAATATAAAATAAATAAACTACTACTTATAATTTTCTCTACGCAATAATCTGGCTCGCAATAGAGAAACTGCTGAAGTTGTTACAGCAATGCAATGATTGCTGAAATGTAGCCAAAGAGTTCTTAGCTAGCCGAAGTAGTATTGAAAGGTCGTTCTAGGAGACTGAGAGAACAGTTTTGTGGGAATGAAAATAAAAAAAAAGTTTTAAAACTTTTCCTTCAACTGCATAGTTACGAAGATTGTTTATTTTGGTATCTCTAGTTAAACTATTAAACAATTTGCTGAACGGGCAGAGGGAAGAATGCAGATCAACATCTCATCATGCAGTGTTGATATATCGCCTTAGTTTGGCTAGTGAGCATATACATGGGTATTTCAAGAATTGGTATTTTGTTAAGTAAGTTAAAACTAATATTTATGTAATGAGTTTGGAGTTAGGGAACCTGTAGTTCGCCTATGATTTTTTAACTTACTTGAGACGTAGGTTTTTACCCATTCAATATGTTAGACTTTCTATATTACATTATACATTTTCCCATGCGTACCTCTAGAAGTTTAAAAAAAAAACAAATATCCTAAAATTTAAGATAAAAAAACTGCTTATTTATGTTATCTTTTTTTTTTTTATTTAAAATGTCTTATTTTTATTTAACGATACCTCTATTTGGGATTAATAATCTTTGCATACAATATTGTCAAGAAAAATAAGAAGTTTCGTTTAGATGTTTTCTTTAATATTTTAGAACATCGATGCATTTAATAAATAATAATTTTTTTCTCTAACCTCTGTGTTAGTCTAATTATTAAAATAATTTCTTTGTTAAATCGAAATAACAGCTACTCTTTACATACGGTGAGATTTGAAAAAAAATATTTATATTAATTTCTAATCTTGTTGTAAAACTAAAAAATGAAAGCAACTTACACAAAGAAAATTCTACACTCATATTTTAAGTATACTTTTTAAAGTACAAATACAAAGGATTGTTTTAAAAACAAAAACACAATACTTTGTCTTTACTTTGATTATTTAAACAGCTGTACTTGTGTGTAACCTTTAAATGAAAGCACTGCTCATTAAATAATGAGGAATTAGTGTAAAGTTCTACTTCTGTTTGTTACATTAACAGAATGTGTGATGAAATTCACACTAGAACAAAACATAAAGTTTGCTAAAGGAAAACAAAATAATAAAGTAACGTGTGCTCTCTCTTAATTACAAAACGAAGAGCATTCCAAAGTTCAACTTGTTCTTTATAAATAAATTTTGATGCACATTTTGGCAATCTGATAAACGCTGTCTCCAGGGTATAAAATAAGTGTAGGCATACTATGTTGTATATTTACTTTAAAATATAAGAAGTCTATTATTTTAAGATAAAACTCAAAGGTGGTTTTTATTCTCATTTCAACGCAAGTATGCACCATCTAGTTTAGAACCTTACAGAAAACAAACTTGTAATCGACAGAAACCGGCGTATTTCGTTGTTGCTATTCTTTGGCTCAAACGGATAAATACATTTATTTTTATTTACAGTGTCTTTCACATAACCTCAGAAGAAGAATCCATAGGCGTTAAATCGGGACTTAGTGGTAGGCTAACAATGGACTCTTTATGCATATACACCTTCCGTCAAATCGGCTGATACGTTTCATAAATATGTGTTTCACAAGGGGGGAGGGGGGAAATTTAAAAAATGTCCTTAAAAACAATACATGTTATGATATATTTTGGTTGATGTTATCGTTAAATTTTAAGTTGTACATTTAAAAAATAAGGCAATTATTAAGTTTTTTTGTGCATTTCGAAATTAATGGAAGAAAAGTTAATTTTTGAATCAAGTATTTTAATTAAAGGTTCGTTGCAATTTATAAATCAAACTCATCGATATGATTATTTAAGTGTTTCCTCAGACTGCTTTCAGGCTGATAGGCAGTTGTATAACTTACTGTCGTTTTAAAGTGTTTAGCTCAATTTTTGTACAAATAACTAAAAACGTCATACTTTTTCAACGTATTACGCTTTTAGGATATTTATATATGATACTTTACCATATTATTTTTGGTATGGTATGGAAATAAATGGTTCCTTAATAAATATAACCTCGCTTTGTTCAAGGAGTTGTTATAATTCAACAAGATTCGATAAATGCATAACTGATCAGTATGTAATCAGTCGGTTTTAATAGGGTTCTCATAACATTGGGCTTTCTTGTTAAGATGATAAACTAATTTAATTTTGAAGCTATATGGGAAGAAGACCACCTTTCGCATAAAATTTTTATTACGAAATTGTTCAAAACCTTTAAAGTGTTCAATAATTGTATCATTTCAATATTTCTAGCATTTGTTATTTTTCATCATACAAATATTTTTTTCATTTATTTTTGGTTACTTGTGATTGATACAGTTTATCCTGTTAATGTATAAGCTTTTCACTTTCAGATTTAATATAAGATTCATCTTTAATAATTATACTTTGGTATTTTTACTAATGACTGACAGAAAGCAATTCTGTAAGAAATAAAAAAAAATTTATTCACAAATAATATACACATATGCTAAATATACGTTGAAAATAAATGCTTGACAAATTACTGTATAAATAGACTATAATTTAGACCAGATAATTCCTGATGATTTTAACAGGAGATTTTAATGTTAATTTTGCAACAAACGATTCAATCCCTTTGACAACATGCCTTAAGCAAGCATTTGATTTGAAAATCAATAATAAACCAACTGAATCAACAACTAGATATGGAACGACATTCAATACTGTATTTTCAAGATATCTTGATAAAATGACGTTTACAACTTTTGTTACGTACTTCGGTTCATCATCCAATCATTTCGTTAACTCCATCCAATACTCCTTCAACGGCTTCTATTACAGAAATCACAGAGAACACGTCAAATAATATTCCGCAGCTGCATTGTAAAACAGTCTTTATTAAAAATATTAACTTTTATATATTTATAAATTTGTATATTCTGTAATTGTTATTATAATTAAAATAATAAGAATAATATAAGTTAGATGGGAACAATATGTTGGTGACATCGATTATCCTTGGAAGCCGGAATCACCTGTTGGAAATGTAAATTGAGTTTTTTTTATACTACTTTTGTTTTCTATGAACAATAACAATGAATTTTTTGATACAGCCAGTATCATTATTGAGGAGGATATTGTAGTAATGTGCAGGAGTATAATGCAAATAATCTTTCTAAAACACATATCAATATATTGCATCTTAATATTAGAAGCATTAGAAGTAATATTATATTGCTTGAAACTAGTCATTGTCTGCTCTGAAGCTTGGCTTCTGGGGAAAGAAGGTTTTCTGGACATTGAAGCAGGCCATAGACGTGCCGATTTGTATGATAGATTTGTATGTGCCAACATTTCGCTATACACCAAACGATAGGACTTGTGCTACAACTTGTTTAAATGGACAATTTTATACCAACAAAAATGAGTTTGTAGGGGCATTACACGGTGTAGAATTGCAACGACAACTCTGTCAACATGTAATGCCTCCAGACATTCGAACAAATTAGTAACAACTTGCTAGTTTCCTCTATTTGCGCATACATATCCTAGTGTTTAGGGCTGTTACTTTTGTCCACACAAAACTGATAGCGATGAATGTTGGCTCATACAAATAACAGCCCTAATCTTACAAACTTTGTATTTACAAACAGACCTAAAATAGTGTTGTGCCAACCATTTATCATGTCACATCAAAAAGTTATTGCTACCGTAGTAGTAATACATAATTTAAATCAGAAAAATAAGAATAGCAAATTAGCGCGGGTCGTACACGTCGTCTGCAGAAATTCCACTGCGCTTTGAATCGAGAACTATCTTCAGTTCTATTCTGAATGCTGATCTTAATGAATACATTTTTCTTATTGCAAGATCTCTATTCGCGTCAGCTTCAACCTCCTTTAGTCTTTGAACTAAGATTGCGCATGCCTCGTTCATTAAATGTCTATTACCGGTACTATAATATTTCGACTTGACTTTCCACAGACAGGGGTGTGTTTTATAGAGTTCTATAAATTCTTGTAAAAATGTATTAGAATAATTGCGCATATCACACATGTTAGTAGAATAATGAAAAGAATAGTATGACACTAAAAATAAATGTAAATTACTAAAAAACAACGACAAATGTAAATCAAAACTACTAGACTTTTAGTATCAGTTGGAAAAAGAAAACGAAGAACACAACTAGCCACTGATGCGACACACTAGGTTACGTTCACACAAAACCAAGTGAAATCAAACCCCTGTTGATTCACAGCGACATGCTTGTTCATGCAAGTTTGCCATACAGATATTGTGCCTAAACATAGAAAACTGTTTGTGCAGACAAATTGGAGCCAACATATTTCATGAGTGTAGTGGTGACACATGTTGTTTCATGCAAAACACCGGATATAAGTTTGTACAAACAATTTAGAGTACTCTAACTTGTTGGCCGACTTGTATGTGCAAACAAGTCTGTCGAGCATCTCCTATAGTGTAGTTCCGATTAATGTTGGTGCCGACATCTTATAGAAAGTAATCGTTTCCAACATATTTGAGAGTTTAGGGACGAAATCTATTTTGTTGGTAGTTACATGTGTGTCATACATATCTCCGCGTGTAGGGCAGCCTTTATACTAATAACGGAGTTTTGAATCGCGCGGATGGTGTCATTGTGTACGTGGATGAGATGCTAGATCATAGTGCAGAAGTTGAAACTTTTGGTCAGTTAAACATTATAAGTATAATCATAAAAATGGAAAACCTGTGTATAAAGGTGTCAGGTATTTACAGATGTTTTAAATATAAAGTGGAACATTTTGTTGTTAATTTGCTCTCTTTTCTGAATAGTAATGGTGATGTCGATAACCATTATGTTGTAGGCGATGTAAATATTTACATACTTGGTACGGAGTGTGCTGCTGATGACTATCTTAACAAATATTTGGAGCGGTGTTATCTACCGCTAATAAATACAATTACTCGACCTAGTGATGAAAGTAATGGTTCCTGTATCGACCACATTATGTCTAAATCTAGTATACAACATAAAGCCTACAAAATAATGCAAAAGATAACGGACCATTACCCAATTCTTGTAGCTTTGGATTTTGGTATATCCGATAATGTAAATGGAGAAAATAATGTATATTGATCACAAGAAACTGGTCCATGAATGCAGTAAAGAAAATTGGAGTTACGTCATGAAGATATGTGATCCCAACGATGCTACAAACATATTAGTTAACAAAATCAAAAAATGCAGTGATTTAACAAGTAAAACAGTTTCTAAATCGAATAAGTCACGGAAGAATTGGATAACTCCTGCAATTATAAAATCATGTAATACGAAACAAAGGTTATATGAGATATGGCGGAATGATCGAACAAATAAAGTAAAGGAGAATAAGTACAAAATATATCAATCTATGTTAAAAAAAATTAATATATAAGGCTAAACTACAATATGAAGCAGATTACGCAAAGAATTTTAACTCAAAGCAATTGTGGAATTACATAAGAGACAAACTTAATACGAAAAAAAAAAGAAAAGCAAGGATATTATATTTGAAAGTAATAATTCTATTATCAATGAAGACCATAAAGTTGCTAATTATTTCAATGACCTTTTTTTGTGCAATTGTGAAAAAAAACAGCTGATGCTATGAAAAAGCCCCAGGTTAACATTGAACTACCAAAGTCAAATAGGAATTTGAAGTCCATGTTTTTGACTCCAACTAATGAGAAGGAAGTAATTCGTATAGTTGAAGATCTAAAGAACAAGAATGGTTGGTATTGATGGAATACATGCCAATGTTTTAAAGTCGATAAAGGTCTTTATTGCTGCACCTCTGGTACATATTATAAACTGTTACATAGAATCTGGATATTGCCCAGATCATAAGAAAGCTGAAGTGGTGCCGATTTTTAAAGGAGGGATTAGTAGTGAACCTAACAATTAATTATCATCCGATTTCTTTAATTTCAAACTTATGTAAAGTCTTTGAAAGGGTCATTTATGTAAGGTTGTTGCAATTTGTTGAAGTGAATAATATAATTTCAAAAAATCAATTCGGATTCTTAAAAAATTTAGGATGTAAGGATGTTTTGGCTAATCTTATTAACTTTCTGAGTAAAAATTTGGATAATAGTAAACCCTCTGCAATTGTTTTTCTTGATTTGGCCAAAGCTTTCGATACAGTTGATCATAAGAGATTATTAATTAAACTAGAGAGTATTGGTATCAGAGGAATAGTGTTGAAATTATTCAAGAATTACTTAATAAATAGAGTTCAATGTGTAAAAATTAAAAAAGTAAGAAGTTCTTTTAGGAATATTGCTTTTGGTGTTCCTCAGAGAACCATACTGGGTCCACTTCTTTTTGTTATCTACATAAATGGCCTTCTTGAGATTATGCCCAATTCTTCAGCCTACGCTGATGATACAGCTATTCTTTGTGATGCTGATGACTGGCCAACGCTGAATGCTATACTTACTCGTGATCTACAGATTGTTAAGTGCTGGTTGTATGAAAATAGTTTGTCATTAAACATAGTAAAGTCAGTTTGTATGACTTTCGGCAATTACAGTGACTCTGTACAAGGAAAATTTACTATTTCTATAGATAATTGTGTTATTGAAAGAAAGAGATGTATTAAGTATCTGGGTTTGCTAGTTGATCAATGTGTTAAATGGGCTGATCATGTCAATAGTATAATTGGTAGGACTAGGTACTTATTGTATACTTTTGCTAGACTTAAAAAAGTCACTAAATTGAGTAATTTGTTAACAATTTATCATGCTCTTTTTGCTAGTAATAGCTACTTATGGAATTTTGGCGTGGTTTAATGCATATAGTAATGTTATAAGTAAACTAGAAAACTTGAAATATCGAATTTTTAAAATAATACTCCCTAGTCAATATGAAGATAGACCACTATTAATAAGCAAAGTTTTATCTTATAGTCATTAATGTTTGATTTTGTTTTTCTTAGAGATACTTTTTTAAATAGCAGTGGAATAACTAGAAGTAAGAATTTAATATTACCAAAGAATAAATTAAATGTTGGTAAGAAAAACTTTCATTATGTCGATTTAAAAACTTTTAACATGTTACCAAAGACGCTTAAGAATATACAGCTAGGTAGGAATGGTATTAAAAAGAAATTGAAGAGCTGGATAGTCGAGGCAAATCCCAATTTTGAATCGTGATCTATAAATTGTATTAAGTCGAGGTTATTTTGTCTAATTTTTTCTCTCTCTTGTCTCCTATTAGTTTTAGTTATATCTAATTTTATTGGTTCTTAAGCTTTAATATTACGTCTCCCACTCCCACATACAGGTACTTGAGCTTCAAGTGGGATTGCTACGGGCCTAGAATTGGACCTGTGGTAATATATGTGTATATGTATGTATGTAGTATATGTATGTAAATAGTGGAATAAATAAATAAATATATTGATTTTATTAATGAAACTCTATTTTTTTTAATTATGTTTCTCCATATTTTTTTTTATTTATTACTAGCTGACCCGGCAATGTTTCGCTATTGCTTAATTTGAAACTTTGAAAGACTGTAATTCGTATCCCTGATTGCCGATGTAAATTATAATGGGATTCTGCTCATTGCTTGATTTACCTAACCTAAAATTATATTCAGTTTTTGATCCAAATCAGTTGTTGATCAAAATCAGCTGTTGATCAAAATCAGCTGTTTTAAGCTTTTCATACGAACAGCTGTTTCTGATAAAATCAAAAGAAATATTTCTTCTTCTTCCTTAAGATTGACCTTCCATAAGATTAACATTGAAACTTTGAGGGCCACTGGGGCGTAGCCTTAATGTCCTAGGACTTTGGTAAATGGCCTAAAACCTTCCCAGGGTTAACCTGTGTTACTATGCAAAATTTCAAAGCAATCGGATGGACGGTTTGGTAACGCATAAAGGACAAACATACAGACAAACGTACAAACATACATTGAATTTTATATATTTACTAGCTGACCCGGCAATGCTTTGCTATTGCTTAATTTGAAACTTTGAAAGCCTGTAATTCGTATCCCTGAGGGCCGATGTAAATTATAATGGGATTCTGCTCATTGCTTGATTTACCTAACCTAAAATTATATTAATTTTTTGATCCAAATCAGTTGTTGATCAAAATCAGCTGTTTTAAGTTTTTCATAGGAACAGCTGTTTTTTGTGCCCCTGATAAAATCAAAAGAAATCTTTCTTCTTCCTTAAGATTGACCTTCCTTAAGATTAACATTGAAACTTTGAGGGCCACTGGGGCGTAGCCCTAATGTCCTAGGACTTCGGTAAATGGCCTAAAACCTTCCCAGGGTTAACCTGTGTTAATATGCAAAATTTAAAAGCAATCGGATGGACGGTTTGGTAACGCATAAAGGACAAACGTACATACATTGAATTTTATATATATAGAAGATTATAAATTCTTATATTGACTTAAATCTTTCACTTCTGCCAGACATCCGGCAACTTTTGTAGTAACGACTTATACTACAAAAAAGGTTAAAAATGTTTACAAAATTTATACTTAAAATCACTTTTTATAATATTCTTAAACAGCTATGGTAAACATTGCTCAAGTTAATTCTATAAGAACGATGAGATACGTTATAGTAGTGCAGCAAGCCTGTAAAACAGATGAAATCAGTTTAAATATTTGAACAAAGATTGTCAAGTTAGGAATAGGGTAAATATATTATATAATATGTAATTGCATTTTCAACCACCCTTTTCTTTCCACTTTTAACCAGGGATCACTTTTGCCGTTATGGCAAATCTAACATTTGTGATATTGGCAAAAATTGTAGTTATTGTTATAAATTTCAATTGTAAAATATTAAAATACACTTTAAACTATTGCATTGACGTAAAAAAAGTCATTTATTAAATTTTTTAACCTTAAATTGCACACAAAAAAGTTAAAACATTTCAATTTAAAACATAAAAAAATATATTTAAGAAAAAAAAAAAAATTAAATTACTTTTAACAATACAAAAAACATTTATTTAGTACATATTCTAATTTCTTTATTGTTTGTCTTTATTGTAGTCATCACCACATAGCTTTCGGCCGCATGAAGCGGCTCTTTCTTTCGGCTCTTGTTGTGAACCTATTATTTCTAACCAAGCAGAGAGTCCACCTTAATCTCCTTTTATGGGGTTGTGCTGGAGTAAAATTGCTTTGCCACCGGCCAGTCGTCTTAATATAGTCTTCCTATGAGGTCTACCGTGCTTCAATGGATCCTCGGCGTGTCATTTGTGGTTGTATAAGCTCTTTAGCTAAATCCTTCAAAAATGTCTTCACTGTTTGAGCTCACCTGTATTAATCTTTTATATTATTTGAGCATTTATTGCTCCAACATTGAGCAGACCGCCAAACAAAGTAAATGGTCACCTGTTATTTGTTCTCGTAACAATATTCCATTCTAGAGTCTAATCGACAACATCCACTCCTCTTAAATGGAGGAAGGTCAGGCTTTTTTTCGGATAGTCTCGACCCCATTAGGTCTGGGATTAGTGTAGAGATCACTCATTAGTAGAATACTTGTAAAACAGTTTTCCATAGTGACGTTTTTTCCATTTTTGTCAATGGATCGTATCAACCTTTTTACGACACAGTTTGCATCGTTTAAAGCATAGAACTAAGTATTTGAAGTACATTTTTTTTTTGAAATTACAACAGGATATATTTTAATACGATATTTTAAAGGTTTATTAGGTATTTATTGATGAAATTTGCAACGTCCTAGGAAAGTTTCTAACATTTTATCAATATAGTTGTTAATTCCCCCACATTGTAACTTACTTTAGGCAAACTTACCTACCACTTATAAATCTCACGCTATGGAGGTGCATTGTCTGTTTGCTTTCTTTGGGACAATGTAATCTTATTTCTTTCACCAACTTGTGAAGAAATCGTTTGGACTTAGTAGCTATCAGTGGACCAAAGTTCATGTGTATTTAAATGATTAGTGTTTCTTACCTATATATAACAGTCTAAAGTACTTGCATCTATAACAAATCATTATCACTATAGTCTCGCTCATGCTGTTGGTTTGTAAAACAAATAATGTCTATACATACAGTCAGGGAAAAATATCTTGCAGCTGTCTATTGGTTTTCTGAGATCCCAAATTCTCGAGCTACAGAAAGCAGTTTCTTTACAACATATTGTTTTTATTTTTCCAATTAGTAACTCCGTCTTTAGATTTATACAAGGCAGATACATACCTGTTGTAATTTCCTTCTACTGCTACTAAGTCTTACTAGTTTCGACACAACCTATGTCATTGACGAAGACGAAATTTCCAGACAATAATCACTTAACACAAAGCACTGCACAACACATAAATGTATTTAAATTATTTAATGACCCTTTAATGGTGAACATTACGTGTTTATACTTGTATGTGTTGTGTAGTGCTTCTAATTCTAATAACAACACTTTATTTATTACAAATTTTAATACATTCTAATAATAACAATACACTCATCCTAATGAGCTCATGAATCACTGAAAATGACGACTTTGTCGTTGAAACGCGTTTGATCATTAAACGTATGTGTATGAGAATTAGTGTATTGTTATTATTATTTTAAAATAATTTCTTCTCACTCGTCAAGCTCAAAGTTTATTAATAAAAAATATAAGTATTAATAAAAATAAAAGTATTAAAGTAAGAATAAGGTTAAAATAAAAATTTTAAACCTTTGTAAAAATTATATTTCAATTGTTTACGGTAAACTTTAATGTATATAATACATAGCCAATAAGTATTAATTAAAATAAAAGTATTAAAGTAATAATAAGGTTCAAATAAAAATGTTAAACCTTTGTAAAAATTAGGTATTAATAATTGTTTACGGTAAACTTAAATATATTTTAAATATAAAATTTGAATTGTTCAGTTCATTAGATTACTACCTTTGTCGTAAAGAAATAGGTTTATACATAGTGGTTTCTTTCATTTTATCTGGATAGTCAAACAGGTACAGTAAGTAATTTTGCATTACACACCATTCTTGAATATGTGTCTTCTTTAACATTGAAGATTTGTAACCTAACTTTAGCTCTCCAGTATCTTTCACTTTAAATTAAAATATCGCCTAATATTGGCACAGCTACAAATAATTTCTTCGGGCCAACAACGAATGTCATCGTGGTTTCCTTTCACTTTGTCCAATGTAGTCAATCACTAGCCAAATAAAACGAAGAGTTTAATGACAAAAAAAAAAAAACTAAAATAAACTAAAATCCACTTCCCAAAAACACTATTTTTAGTGGTTACTCAATCACTAGCGCCGCAAAGAACTGTCCTAACACAGCACTCATGTTATGTTGCAAAGTTAGACACTAAATAATAATAACGAGAGGCCCCACTCCCCCTCCCCTCTATAACCATCCCTCCCGCACTAACTATTCGAAATTAGTTTAGTGGTTACTTAAGATGCCCGAGAAAGTATTTTCAGAAGCTCTGGGCATACAACGAATGCAAAAATTCTTTACAATAACTTAAAATGTTAATTTTGATCTAATAGCAAGAGTGATCCCGCCCTAAATGAATATTATAATCTATCGTTCAACGGGCAATATATAACTTAATCAAATTTATTTTTGATTAAGATATAGATATTTTTCAGCATATTTTGTACTTTAACAAATTTGCTTGCCCAGTTTCTCATACACAGTGAAAATTCCCTTACCTGTGAAAGGGTTAAAATCAAACACATTCTATAAAGCAATACAATTACGTACCATGTATAGTAATGACAATAAAACAATGATATTATTAAAATTATGCACATATTTATCCAGCTACATATTGGTGCACTTAAAGAGGCACCTAGATTCACAGTGATCAGATACACACATAATATATGTTTATTATTTGTATCACTTATTTGTAATGTAAATCTTGAAGGATAAACAATTGCTTTAGCAGATAATATTTTTCTTTTGTATTTTGATAAAAAATGTTGGCTGATAACAAAAATAATGTTTGGAAAGGAGAATTCATCAGTAAATAAATTACATTTTTAGGGTAAAATTTATAGGATTACTCATTTGTAATGTCATGGTCCATTTTCTCCGAGGAAAAAGTTATTAAAATGTAAATTTTACATACAAACAAAGCATTCTGAGACAAATAATTTATTCCAATGATCAGAACTCAAATAATTATTTACTATTGATTTTGGAAGGCCAAAGTTTGTAATAAAAATAAAAATATATTTATTAATATTGTCGTGTGAGCTAGGTAAGGATTTGAACCTAAAGTGTGAAGATAATAATTTACGAAAATGTGACTAAAATCTGAATTCCCCCGTCAATTTTTAAAGAACTAAAGCTAACGTTCTAAAGAAAAAATGAAAGTTATGATATTAGTACCTATATCCGTTTCACAATAACTATAGTAAAATATAAATATTGATAATGACGGAAACTTATTATCCTCACGCATAAGGAATATCATAGTACTGTATTGGTAATTTTCATATTCTTTTATTGGTTTTCATCTATCAATGTATAATTTCTCTTCGTAATGGTTATTGTTATTTGATGGTAATGGTTAGTAGAGTACGCTGATTATATGGTGTGTTGAAGCAGTACAGTTATTAAAATCATTTTGGTAAAACTTCTACGAAACGATTCTGTTTTAAGAAATAAATCCATCCACAATGATTGCATGTCCCTCATTCTACTTAGAGTTTCATAGAATGATGTACAGTCATATGCTAAGTCAACAACAGAATTCGCTGAATGATTATGAGATTGCAGTTCATTTAGACGTTTCTCTGCTGTTTGATATTGATCACTTATCAACAGGTTCATGAGGATAAACTGAAGCAATATAATTCCAATCAGATCTACCAAATATGTAATCATAATTCCTGGAAATCCAAAATACTTGAAACCTACGAATACATTTAAAACAGAAAAAAATGCATAGCTGATAGTAGCAGTTATACATACATTTGATTGGTAAGATCGTTTACTGTAGCTTGAGTTTTTTAGTATTTGCATCAAAACTGTGAGATTTTTTATCAACTTTTGATTATTCCAGTAGTAGATAATAAGCAATGCCAACGATCTCAGTAATGACATATAAAAAACAACAAGGTTTACATGACCGGAGATTCCTGAATACTTTGCATCATTTTGATGTAGAATATTAATAACGCAAGGTATAGTTAAAGCTAATACTATCACTTTGGAAACATTATACTTTACCGTTGAAGACGAACTGTTTCGAAATGGTGACTTCATTAAGAAAATAGGCAATAAATTGTCAATAACCACTGTGCAATAATTAAAGACGTTCATTGTTCTAAATATATTAAACAATACAATAGTAAGGCTTGGTTCAAATTTCGTACTACTATTTTGTCTATTGTTTCATTTATATTCCACCTTACACTAAATGAAATGCAATTGTTCGATAACACGTATTTTGTCCAATTAAGGAGATTTTTAATCTATATTGAATTAGTTTAGTGACACAAAATCAATAATACACTTCTTATATATTTTTATCAGCGTAAAAGTTTTTAAATTATGATTTTCAAATTTAATACAAACAAATGCCAGGTATCATAATATTTCAATTTTTTGAATTAAAAACAAACACACTTTGGAACTGCTATACAGTATTTACCTTAACATAAAAGCCTTTTTTTATCCAGCCTTTTTTATTGGTTTTCTCAAGCCAAATTACAATGTAGAAAAAAGAAAAAGCGTTAGTGATTGTTATGTTCTAAAAACTAACTACCAGCCAGGTTTTTAGGCAAAAGCCTTTACCCACCAACACCCCTGGCGTTTTGATTTTTTTGTAGCCAGGCGTTTCGTTTTGCAGGGATCAGATTGCGCAGTAGCATTATTGGAGTTCCAACTTTGAGGCAGAGATTGTGAGGTGGAGTTCCAGGTGGGTTTAAAGTCTGAAGGAACTCTACAGCATAATGAACTCCAACTCAACCTCAGAGTCGATAGACTGATATTTCAACAACTCTAAAGAAAGTTAATCCAATACAGAATCACTAATGGTGGCTGCGAAGTCGCTCTTTGGAGTTAAAATAGTATTTTCTTTAAGCCAACTCAGATTATCTTTGGTAAGTTTGTTCAAGTCAAAGAGGATATTTTCCGTCAAAACTTTTAATTGTTTAAATGTTAGGCAACAATTATTTGGAATGACTAACTTGCCATCCTCTTGAGGTAAATTACCATCTGCGATTTGAAGAAGTAATTTTGTAACCTCCACTGCCCCAGGATCACCTTTGAGATGAATTCTAATGTTGACTCGCAAGTATGGCACTTGGATCTTAGGCCACAGGTAGGATGATCTCTCACCTGATCAGCACGGGATCCCCGAGTTTCGCTGATCTGCTTCAACTTAGTGTTGAAATTTAACTTTCATTTTCCACTACAAACTCACTAAAAATTATTAAGAGTGTTTAATTGTATCTATTTAAATTCCGATTGATTAAGCCGGCGAGCTTAATGTGATTTCAGAAAATTGGAGTAGTCTGAAGAAACGGAACAATTTTGCGGAAAACTGGAGCTTGATAGGATTTCTGTTAACAATGTGCGTGAACCTGACAACGCACTGATTAAAACTCTTTCAGCACTAATGTAAAAGATCCATTAACATAATAAATTATCAATTAAATCTGATTGCAAGACACTGTGGAAACATTTTTAGACAAATGTAAAAATGGCATACAAGCTTATGGAATCTGTTGACTAGTTTTTCTAATGGTTGTGAAAAACCACTAACATTGTAATAACCATCAGCAATATTATCACGTAATCTCTTCCTGTTTTACATCTTGTATTATTAGGGCGATTAAATTGGAGTTTTTAAATATCCATTGATGCCTGGCTTACATTTTAGTAATGCACAATTAACATTAGACAATTTAGTACCATTATCATTTTGTTCTTTATAATTAAGAATTACTACATGAATTGTAAAGGAGGAAAGTAAGTGATTTATTCGCTCAAGAGGAAGAATTATTTAAATACTATGCAAGTATTTAAATTGGAGAAGCAAACAAATGCCACGCTTTTGAAATAACAACAAAAATTTCAAGGGACGTATTAATATAAAAACTTTCAGTTACTATGCATTAGATGTAGGCACAATGCAAACAAGTAGTGACGACTTGTTTTTGTTCTTATCTCTTCACAATTCCATTTAGGTTTCTAAATTACAATTTAAAAAAATATGATACCGGTAAGTAAATGAAATTAAAAAATGGTACACTGTCTACAACAAACAATACGTTTATGAAAAAGTATATACATATTTAAATAGGAAACTATAATTTAACCTGAGCTAATATTTAAAAGTGAAAATAAATAATTCATTTTAGAAATAAATGTAGACTACGGTTGAAAGGAATAAGTAATCCGTAAATAAGTGTCTGCCCTTAATGCTTGTCGTATCTTAAAGACAAGGCTAAACTATGTGCAAGGTTCAAAATTATATAAACGTTTATTGCATAGAGACAGGTGCTTTAAATAAAATATGAAACCTTATTTGCACTTCTAACCTATGTCAATGTATATAACTAAAATATTATTCTGTATAAATTTTGCTTTGTTTGCTGAAGAAATGTTATTAAATTCTACCCACGTGTATACTGGGAACTGTTTCATATTAAACAATAAAATGTCAATTTAACGCATGCTTACACTGGCTTTAGAAAACTGATTAGATCGTGTGGTATTTGCTCTAAATTATAAAGGATAGATAGTACATAATTATTGGGCAAACAAACTATGAACTAATAATTGCCTTAAGTATAATTCGTATCTTTTTTATTTGCTTACGCAGCATTGTAGGTATGAAAACAATGTACTTTTTCCAAAATCATACGAAGTTGAAATTTCACCTGCAATCAGATATTTAATGTTTAAGACTTTTTGAGTATTTTTCCTTATTTGTTTAATTTGATTAAGCTAACTATTAAACATATAAGATTTCCGTTTACTTTAGCACTGCTTTGTTTAAACAAAAAATCGTTTCAAAAATATGTTTACTTATAAAAATGCTTCGAATAACAGCAGCTCTTCATTACTGCGGTGATCATCATTTTAGTTTTTTTTAACACAGCAATTTATGTATATATTTCTAACAAGGTAATGTGTATGACTAAACAAATGAAGCAGTATAACTTTAATGTTTTAAAAAATCAGAATATACCATCAAGGTACAATTTTCGAGATGCTTAGCTGATGTATGAGGACATTTGATTTAATTTCGGTCAGTCGATTCTCCTCCGACTTTGTATACAATAAGTATTAAAACCTCCTAGAACTCAAAATGCCGTTCACCAACAATCTGGACATAGAATCTATTATATTGTGTTGTAACCTAATATATCACAAGGATAGTCCTTTATACTTTTATTTCTTGGGATTTCAAAATTTCCTTTTCACCTTAATATGCCTTTACTTTTTTTGAAGAGTTGCGACTGTTTGATGTACTTCCATTGTTACTTTCTCCCCCTATACCATAGTATATGGAGAAAGTATTGTATTCGTCAAAATTTTCGAGTTTGAGTTTTTGGTGGAAATATCCGTTTTGGGTCCCCTGAACCTAAAAAAGTGGTTTTCGGAGTGATGTCTGTGTGTGTGTCTGTATGTGTGTCTGTGTGTCTGTGTGTCTGTGTGTCTGTGTGGATGTTATCAGACCTAGAGCCTAAACCAGTCGTCCGATTTTGATGAAATTTGGTATGGAGGTACTAATCCACGGTATCTCCAGGCATTTTTTTCATTTTTGTGAATTTTTTATTTTTAAGGGTAATTTTCCCATAAAAACCCATAAAATATCGGAAAAATTACCTTTCTCAAAAACGGCTCTAACGATTTTGATTAAAATTTTACAGTTTATTAGGGACCTAAAGTACTATAAACTGTAAAATTTTAATCAAAATCGTTCGAGCCGTTTTTGAGAAAAATTGATTTTTCCATTATTTTATGGATTTTTATGATAAAATGACTGTTAAAAATAAAAAAATCACAATAAATTGGTAATAGTATTTTTTTATTAAGTTTCTATAATGAGGGAGAAAGTATGTGTCAGTTTCCTGATACCGTTTATTTTTGTATTGTACTTATTTAGTTAAAAAGTTTTAAACGATTAAACAAACTGATACAGCTTCCATAAAAGTATATTATCTAGTAGAATTCAGGTGCTACTTTTAATAGAGGATTTAATTACAGCCTTAGTTCTTTTACCTACTAAATTTACAAGAATACATTGATGAAGGTTTCACTAAAATAGTCGCAGCCATTCTTCAGATTTCAGGTAATAAACACGTGTTGGTACTTTCCCTTAAGTGTTGGTGTAGACAAACGTACGCAATTTCACAACAGATTACGCAGCTTAAATCCTATAAGTTTCTTGAGTACGTGCACGTGTTAAAGTCATAATATATTAAATTAAACCTGCGCACAAACCTTTTCAAATTTATAAAATTTATAAATGTTATGGCCTATTTATTTTATGACAGCATATTTTTATAAGATGTACTCAATATGTCAAGAAATTTCACCCGTCTTTACAATAATGTAAACGACATCCGTCATCGTGATATTAACAGCAAGAGTTTTGTAGACAGAGATATATTTTCTCCTTCAGGAAATTTTTTTTAAACTTCCAAAAATTTAATTAGGCAGATCCTCTTAAAACGTGTTTAAATAAATTGGAATATAATGTTAGACAACTTATTGCCAGCTTAAAAGTCAACTTTATAAACATTAAAATATCCATACATCACATATATTTCTGGAATAATAATAATAATAATTTGTCAGCACTAATAAATAAATAAATAAATAATTTAAAAATATCATTAGTTATTGTTAATTATATATTATTAACTATATTTTATTGTTGTTTCTAAATTCGTCTTTTGATGAAGGAGAAGCAACTGGCCAATCGGCAAATAATATAGTTGTAAAATATAAATCTGACAGCAAAACTTTAAATGGCGAACCTTTCCTTGTTTTTTGTGCAATTAAAAATATGTAGTTAAAATATTTGTAAATGGCCTCAATTTTCTAATATGGTGGTCAAGTTTAAAATTTTTACAGAACACTATATTTTATGACTATTTTTCATTTTACAAGTTATTTTAAGACCTTTTTGTTCTTGGTTTCTTTTTTTTTTTGACCCGACTAACCGTTTATAAGTTATAGGGGTAAAAAGTTTTAAAATCATCATTAATGAGCAGAAGATATTTTTGTTTGGAAATGTTTTGAACTAGTGAAAATTTTCTTAACACTAGTAAAACAAAGAAAGGTTCCTCATTTAAAGTTTTCTGTAAGATTTATAGTTTACAGAATTAGTTTACCATTTAATTTTAAACGGTGGCCCATTTAAAAAAGATACCCTGTATATAGCCCGCTATAACAAAATATAATCGAAAGTATATATTGCTATACTTTTACATATTCATATTAGTATTTGTAATTAAAAAAAAGATTTAATCATACTAAATGTATGAAATTAACTATTATAATAGGACTACAAGGTAAAGGTTGAATATAATTGGTTATGCAGTCAGAAAATAATATTAGTCGACGAAGTTATTAATTTATTTAATTTAGTGTAAATTTGAATATAGGTCAAAATCAGGCTATTAAAATAGGTCTACTATAATTCATTAAAGTAAAAAAAATCCTATATTATTGGCTCTGGGTGTCAGTAGTGGTTTTCAGTGGATCATCAATCAATGCTTGACATATAATTATTAATGTTACATAACGTTACAGTAGAGTGTACTTTTCGCCCGGGAGTGATCGTCTTCGAATACATTCACTTTGTTGCCAAGTTGTGCAGTGTCCTTGCAGTTACATACCCTCCATCCACCCTCTTGTGTCGTTTAGAGTGCCAGACGATAAATTTATTATGGTAATCGATCGACTGAAAGACTTAAACAATGAATACTTAAAAGCTATGGAGCGCAGGTCCTGTGTACTAAATTCTAATAGATTTTCCTAACTTGAAGTTGTAGTACAACAATAAACCGCGGGGAACCGCTAGCAAACCATTTAACTCGCGGTGAAGTGCGAGAGAGCGCGAGATACAATGTTTTCTTCCCCTCTTTCTCTCTGGTTCGTAGCGACCAGACGAGAGCGACACTTAGTATGTAGCACTCTCTCGTTCGTCGCTCTTGGCAGTGCACAAAATGGTTTGCTATCGCTGCGTCGTGGTTCTATGCTGTACTACAACTTTAAGTTAGAAAAGTCCATAAGACCTGCGCTTCTTTACATTTAAGTATTCATTGGCTTATAACAGTCTAGGTTTTCATTATAAAATATTCCATTATTTCTTTATGAGACTGTCTTAAAATTAATTAATTTGTGTCATGTTATTTATATAAATATGCCTGTATTTCTTCCCCTCTGCATTTTGGTGCTGTTTTTAATATTAAACAGCTTCTTTGGCAGACTTGAGACTGCCAGAGGCCGCATTAAAAGTGTGTAGTCTAAACTGCCTACATTGGTGAGAGTCCAACAAAATGAATAAAACTTCGCATTCGTTCACACGCTAAAAAATAGGGTGAGAGAGATATCTTTAGGTAAAGATAAACACACCATTTAATGCATCATAATTTTATCTTATAAACCTGCCTTCAAAATTATTCCTCACTCTTATTCGGTTTTGGTTTCCCTTATTTTAGTAAACCCGTGTAATTGGACAGATTTTCAAGGAATGAAATAGCACAATTTCTAACTCAAAGTTTGTGACCGGGTTCTGTTTGCCTGACACGTGTGAGAGGTTTTCTGAGTTTTTTCAAGCTTTGTGGAAAAGTGACCCAATGTGAATATGTTTATAAAATAAGAATTTTCAAGTAAACAGTTCAATTCTATGATTTATTCTCTACAATTTGTTATAATAATATTTCATATTTGGGCAAAGCATATATTTCTAAATCAATATTCAAACAAGGCCTAGTTTTTTTAATAGTCTTGTAGTAAAAACGTGGTGGCGGTGAAAATTGACCACCCAGTCACCTCAGTTTTACGGTATATGTGCGTAAACACACAATAAATGTCTTATTTGCTATATAAAGTTCACCGTATTTAAGGATTAATTATGCGACAGATTCATTATCTCTGTTGTTGCTTAACTTTGTTGCAAAACAAAAGCAATATATCTTAGAGTAATAATTAATTATGGTAGGTGATAATAATTGTAACAAGTTAAAGCAATACTCGTTAAAGGACGTGGCAATACTGTCTGAGCATTGTTTTCTATTTTGTTATACAATTTTAAATAAGTTATGTTTTATTATTTTGTTAATAATACAGATTTTTAATTTAATTGTGAATTTTTCCTATTCAAAAGCATTTATTTGTCAGAGTTATCCCTCTCTGTAAGGTAGACAGTTGTTCAGTAACTGTTTTTAATTTTTTTAGTTTAGATTATTTCAGCAACAAGTTTGTTTTATAGGACATTATCTAGTTTTTTCAACTAAAATACTATACGTATTTATTTCTTTGTTATCAGTATTAAAATTTAAAACATTAATTACTATATTGTCTTCAGAATCCTTATTAAAAACTTGATTTATTATAGAAACCATCATTTATTTTTTCTATAATGTGTTGTTGTGTACAAGCTGACATACATAATAGTGCGTGACTAACAATTTACCACCGTCGAACAGTTGTAGAATTACAGTGAATTTTGTAACTTGTATAAAACTTGTTAGTATTACAATTGTTAGTAATTATTTGTTTCGATGATCAAGACATTATCATCAGTGATGGTTAAAATTATAAACTTATAACAGTTATCAGTTATACAATTGTACTGTTACCATCAATGATGATATCTTGATTTAATGAAACGCGTTTGAGTATTAAACGTTTTCTTATGAGACTATGTCGTGTTCTGTTTATCTTATATATATAAAATCCAAATACCACTGACACACTCATCACAAAATCTCAAAAACCAAACAATGGATTGGAATGAAATTTGGTATGTAGCTACTTCTAGGGCCCTAGGTGCTCGGTAAGAATTTTTTCCAAAAAAATCCACATTTTAGGGGCGTTTGAGGGGGGTCAATATATAGCGTTTCTTTCTCAATTCCAGGAAAAATTAAAATTTTATAGAATTTGATTTGGATAAAATACATTTTAATTATTACTAAAAAACTGACTAGTATCAACATTCCATAAGTTAAACGTGCTGCAGTGAAAGCCATCTACAGTTAATTACTAGTATTTCAAGATTAATATTTTCTTAAACTTTAAGTAAAATAATAACTAATTTAATGTTGTTGTTTTTAACAATCGAAATTGATATTATAAACAATTTTCTCATACATAAATATATTTTATTGAGGTTATTTGATCTATCTAGGGTATCAGCATATATCATAATCAGTAGTTAAAAGATATGAATGTCAAAAATATATTTTATTCAACAGGTCCAATATAAATTATATTACCATACTGAAAAATTCTTCATACTATTGCTCGGAATTCCGTTATTCGATAACATCGTTATCCGTTACAACCTATTATGATACAACTTTAGGGGATACAATACCGTTTGTTGCTAATTTATTGATATCCATCATTTGTCAATTTAATATATCATTTTACATATTTCTTTGATAATTTACGAGGAATTTACCATATTCATTACGAATTAAGTCTTAAATTTAATTAATTTGTTTACACTATTTCTGGTAGCAATTTTGACAGTGGCATTTGTTTTACATTAAACATACAAATTATAATATTATACTACGCCATAGATGTAGGGGACCCTTACAGCTTCTAAACAAATAGTAGCGTCCTGCTTAAACAGTTTATACACGTTCAGTTTGATTAAGCCGTGTATTGTATTGACTGAATGGAAGTATTCACATAGTACTGAATGAATGAGTTCGTTCAATGGAGTTTGTACAATAATGATTTCACACAAACCAACACAACCACAAAGTTAGCTGAAATTATCACGTATGAATAATAATGTTACTTATCGAAACAAGTGTTGTAGAAATTGGTAACTTTTATCAGGTATATCTGATTTAGAAACAAACAAATAAATCAATATTATTCTTGGCAAGTCGATAGTTAGTGAAATTAGATATGGGAACAGGAAATTGTATTGTAAGTTAGTTCTTTATTTTATGAATCCTGGTTTCTGATTGGATTACGTTTGCTTTACTTTGGTATTGAAATTCAAAATTCTCATTCAGAAAATTATTACTTACTTCTTGTGCGTGTATCTGGTATCAGGTCCAATCACACGGAGTCTTTCGTAAACAAGGGCAGCAAGTCGCCAAAAGGTATTGTTTGTCAGTACTTTTTCGAAGGTCCATTTTTTTTAGTTTAGAATTCAGTATCTCTGTAGCACCATTTTATTGAGCAGGGCGTTGCAGGTATATTATTAAAACAACAATATATTTCAAAGTATAAATAAACTGCTAGTATATTCTAGTATTTCAGAGTTATTAAAACCTCGAACCTATATTTCTATATTCTATGTAATTTCATTCAGATTTATTTATAATTTACTACAGTAGAACTCCAATTATCCGGACTGCAATTATCCGGATCGCCAATTATCCGGACAGATTTGAATAAGAACATAGTCAAACGGATACGAGACTTGGCGGTGCGGAATCGATTTAAGGTAGCAAAACTCTGCCTGGTATGTTAAAAAAATAATGTATTTTACAGTGATTTAGTATTGTTTGTAAATATTACGTAATGTAAACATTGTCATTGATATTGTTTTTCATAATAAATACCGTAAATGTTCTCTATTGCGTGTTGTTTAGGTTTTTTCCTAAAAACGGCATTTTTTCGAGAAAAATCCAATTATCCGGATTTTTGATTATCCGGATCGGATCCGGTCCCAATTAATCCGGATAATTGGAGTTCTACTGTATTTATACAAAACTTAACATATTTCCTTCAGTCAAATAAATAAATTTATTTGTTTTGAATAACAAATATAACGATAATGGAACATAAATAAACGTTTATATATTTATAGGGTGTAAACAAAACCTATAATTTAAATAATCACATGCAAGTATCACTCCATTAATTTTACGACACAGGATTTAAAATAATTTATTCGCAAAGTTTCATAAATGTTGTAGCTTTACAAGTAACTAAATATAAAATAAAAAGATAATAATATTAAAGAATAAAAATAAGTTTCGTGGTTGTTATTGACACATTTTTAATGTTTATTATATTTTAGTTGCAATTTTAAATTAAATTTAACTGATAATTGCATACCATTGTAAAGCACCGGTATTTCACTATTTAGTATCAAAATTTAAATTATCCGATATTCCTAAACATGTTTTAAATTAAAGTAATAAGTGAATTGTTGTATTAGTTACGGTACACAAAGAGATTGCTTAGACATTTAAAGTATTTTTGGTTATTTAATATTATTTTACAATGCTTTACTTCTTCTTTACAAGCCTCTTCTGTTTTGTATTTGAATATTTTTATGTTTTACGCTGGTCTTAAACTTCTTGTCTTTATAAGTAAGATTAATGCTGCTTTTAGTTTAAGTCAGAAGTAAAAATAGCTACGACCTTTTTGGCCTACATTACACAAGTCTGAAATGTTTTGCACCATAGACATTTTACTAATTTTGTTATGTTTGTATTGCAGTTACTGAGAAATTTTGTCTACGGAAGAAAGAGGTTACCTTTCTCTTAGAATGGGAAGGATTTTGATACAGAGACGACGAAGCAAAATTTTATTACAGGTACCTGGAAAGATAGCCAGTGCCGCACGCCACAGATGCAGACTGCTAATAAAAAGGTATTGTGGTAGATGCCCTCTGAGCTGTACATCCAGTGATGTCAGAAGAGATGGTGAAAGAAGTTTCGGCAAAGGTATCAAGTCCTAAAAATACATTCACCGAATCCGAACAAGTCTCAAATTGGTCGTACGGGCAACAGTTGCAGGCTTAATTCAAAACATAAGCTTCACCCATACAAGAGCTATACCTCGCTAATGTTTACTTACTTGAGGTGAAAAGTCAAGAATTTATGTTACTGGTATGTCAAAGTAAGGCAGTAATGAACAAGGAACTTTGTTTTGATGCGGTTTGTGGAAAGATAGGATCACTGGCCCTTACTTCTCGAATAGTTAACAGTAAATATTACTTGACAATGTAAGGATACTCAATACTGCCTGATTTAAAACTGCTTGGTTAATAAGTCAGCCCGACTAAATGGTTTGGGTTTGAGAAAATAGTTTGGGATGGCTGTGTATTAATTGTTATGCTACACAAACTCATGATTCGTTTGACGAAAACTTCTCAATGTGGGTTGGCATTAGGGTACACATAGGTTTTGCTGGGTTGGTTTATATAAAATTAAAAGTTTACTCTGTCAAGATCGAGGGAAAAATCCATGCACTTGAAGGAATCACAACTTACCTTTCTGTAACGCTTAGCTTCATAACCAACTTTCATAAGCTTTATAATGGAAATTGTTCATAACATAGCTTCAATGTAATGCTTAGCTTTTAAAACTTTGAAGATCATTTAAAATTATATTTTAACACTTCCAATTAAAACAAATTTTAAATTAATATATTGTTAGTAAAATATTATTATTATTATATTAATGTTATTGTATTGTGTAAACTAATTCTTAATCTCTAAGGTCTTTGAATTTTCGTTCATGTTGTATAATCGACTAACACTTTATGATACAAGTTCATTTTAAACGAAACAAATAACACTAAACAATGTGGGTTTCATTATTTTTCTCAATATTGTACAAATTAAAACCTTTTTTAGGTTATGGTACAATCATGTACTTATAAACAAACTAGGAGCTCTGCCCCTGGACGCTTCGCGTCCATTATACAACATTATAGCAGTGCTAGTTGCCAGTTATAAATATTTATCATTTTTATAAGCTTATCGCTTACAACTTGCTTTTCTTTAGTTACACATACAATCTAAATAACGTATATATATATACTAGGGGCTCTGCCCCTGGACGCTTCGCGTCCCAACCCCACCTCGGCCTTCGGCCTCAGATGGCTGCTTCGCTTCGCTCGTAGTTGGAAAATTCGCTAAAGAATCTTGTTAATCTTTGGCTTGTTTGTACATAGGTGACCGAGCACAAATCAGCTGTTTTATTTGGCAGCTGACTAAAACTCATTAAACATTATCTCCATAAGATTAACATGGGAAATTCGAACGATTGTTTGGCGGAGCTCCTTCTTAGGTTAATAGCGGCTAAAGGGATGATTGGATCTTGAATCTGACGGAAAATCTCTTTTTTGAAATTTAATTTTCTACATCTTTTGTATTTAACATTTTTGCTATCTCTTACCGTTTTCTTACTAAATGCGCTCAAAGTGAGAAATTGAAGAAATTGAAAAAAAAATCGAAAAATC
>JAGFPH010000527.1:172148-192046 GCA_018207615.1 Philaenus spumarius
TATTTTCCAGGCTAATTATTAAAATCACTGTCCGGGCTATTTAGTATCGTTGTAGGCTTTACAAAATATCAAAATTTATATGGTTAATTAACTTACAAATTGCTTTTGCAAAATACAATGGCTTACACGTAACAAACAGCAACTAATACTAAATGACATTTGCAATTATTGGAAATTCAGATATCGAAGACTACATACTACATATTAAGTAAAAATAAATATTTTACCTGGTATACAGCTATTAACGCATATTGTAGAAGAAAGAAAGTCACTACATTTTGCGAAGCACAAAGCAAGACATGACCTACGGCGTGTCGTTCGATTAACTGAATGATAACAAAATGGCTAACAAGCCCACGGCAATCTCGTGCAAGAGGGTCCAGTCGGTGCTGCCGCGGTGAGTCAACGGTGTATTATAGCCCCTGCGGGCGACTGTGTATGTAACCGCAATGTATAGGTGTATGAAAGAAAGAAGTTATCGGGCAAAATTTAGGGTGAACGTTACAATATGAAATCACTTGATCGTTAAAAACAGCTTAGAAGTATGCTTACCTTTCGAACAAGAGATTTAAACGATAACACAACAACAATAAACACTCGTATTGTTTATGCAAAGTAAAGAGCATGAACTTAGATTTTTTTCTAAAATACTGTCAGGTTAATCGCATAGTCAGTGATAACGGAAATTTCCTGCAATGAACTTTCGTGTAGCCAAATTTTAATTATTGTAAAAACCACAGACTGGAAAAGTAGGCTTCACCATTGGGTCAATGCAGTTAAAAAAATTAACCTATTTATTAAAGACTGAAATTCCCATCTCAAATTAACCAGAATAGTATAAAAATAAGTAATCAAGTACTTACGAGATGTAATATCCACTGATTTCTGATTAGATGGTAAAGAAGAACAACGTTATATATTGGTGAGAACTTTCCAACTTTTAATAGACTTAATTTAAGTTTCTTACTATAATTGTGAAAAATATATAATCTGTTAATTTGAAAAGGGTTTCACCGAACATTATCTCAATATGTAACGACTATTATAACCTTTGTGAATAAATTTTGATCTTTAACTTTGTGCTCACCATAAAACTCATTACACACACAAACAGTTGTACTACACCAATAAGACAATAACCACTAATAACTTTCACCTTTCATTAACCTTTTGAAATAACTATTACCATATTTCTTTTCGTGATTGTTTTTGATTTTATATTAATTTGGGAAAAGTCGGCACTAACTTCTCGAGGTTTAGTTGTTTCTGTTTCTGCTAATTTGTGCTTACAATAATTGTGAGAAGAATTGAACTAATGAATATTATCCACTATAATTAAAACATTCCTGATATAATTTTATGTATACTTTGTAAATTTTCTGAAATTTTCTATTATTGCGATTTGATTTCTTTTAATTGTGAAATTTGGATATGAACATCGGTTTAAATGTAAAAAGTTAACTATATCATGAACTGAAAATATGATATTACCAGTTACTGAACTAAGAAAACTATTTTTACTGTCTGTGAATCAGGGTTGCCCCCCTAGTTTAATGACTCAGCCCCCACATTATTTGTAATAACCCCCCCCCCCCAAATATCAAATAAAAACAAAATGCCATTGATACATGCTTTTACTACCCTACAAATAGAATAACATAAAGCTAAAAACAGAACAATTTTGCTGGTAGGCTATATTTTCTATTTGAAACTCAACAGCAAAAAACACACACAAACAAATTACTATCTTGGAAATTGACTGATTACAATTTTCCAGTAGTTGTGCTCAATGAACAAACAACTACCTAGTTATATAAAAAAATATTGAGTCCAGTCTTTCTGAAAAGTGCGTAGCTACACCCTGTAGCGAACAAACAAGAGAACCAGCAATGTGAACGAAAATAGATTTTTTGGCGTTTGCAAAATTTTTTTAAAAAATAGTAAATAAACCCCAATCAAAAAGTGTTCTAAAGCTTTTTGTAGAGAAAGGTTCAAAGAATTTATATATGCCAGTCAAAAAATTATAGATGTAAAATTTACAAAATTATTAGCTCAAGAAACAAAAAATGTTCAGTTACAAAAGGTAAAAGTAAAACTTTAGGCCTACATAAAAGTAGTAAACATGTTTTGCAATTGTTTCCATAAATGTCAAAAAGTTTCGTAATTTAGTTCTAAATAGAACTTTATACAAATATTTATCAATTTCAATTTTCTTATTTTGAAAACACCAGTTTTTATGTTCCTACTACAAGACTGCTAAGAAAACTAGGCCTAGTTTGAATAGTAATTTAGGAATATGTGATTTGCCCAAAAATGAAATATTATATTAAAAAAGTGTAGAGAATAAATCAAAGAATTGAACTGTATACTTGCAAATTATTATTTTATAAACGTATTTCATTTGTTTTACTTGAATCACAAAATTATATCAAAATTATTGTATTGAATAAACTCTCACGTACGAAGCCTATAGAACATCATGTGTGACTCGTTACTTACAAAGTCTATACAACCTCTTGTGTGACTCGACTGTTATAAAACGCTTGCAAAGCGTGAGAACGTCTACTTCTGAATTGAACAAAAGTCTGTATTTCCCAGAGGGCTATACGAATAAAACCGTTACAGTAAATGTGGTTTACTTTACACGAAAAGAAAAATTGAAGTTTTCCAACAAATCGATATAAACATATCCATACAAATATATCGAATTGTAACAGATCTCGAATGCAAAATGAGTTTTTTCATTGGTTGAAAACTGTCCAATTGCAAGGATTTACAGAAAACTCTATATTCTCGGAACTATAAGAGTGACGTCTGATTGGATCGCAGTTTTAGAAAATGCTAATCTTGATTAAACCATAGGTTTCTTTATATTATTTTCAAAACAGTTCTGTCGAGCGATATTGAGCCTTATAGGATGAGTCAAGAAGTGACGTATTTGTGTAATTTCCTATTGCTTTCTCGCGCGGCATCAATTGATTTAGAAAACTAACATTTTCTAACGATGATTACATATTTAAATATACCTTTTAGAACAAACTTGTTCATACAAAAAAGTTTAAATCATTTCCGTTCCAACGGTTTTTGTTTTAGTGCGATTAGATGATTTTTAGTGGGTGAAAAATTCAATACAAGTAGAGTTGTCAATGTTGGCATAGGCGAACAATAGAATTGCACATTAATTCCCGCCACTATATGTAAATTGTTTCTGTATCTTTGGCATAGTGGAGATCGTATAATTTCACTTTTTCAATATTAATAAATGTAAGATGCAAAGAAAACAAATTCATTACACTATACTAATTAATATAAGCGTTGAATTCAAATTCAATATTAGTTATTTTCACAATAGGGACGTCGAGTCTAACTCTACGCTTGAAATATGTAGGGTGTGAAAATTTTGACTCCTTGAATGCACAGGTTGTGATAGGAGGGGGTATCTCTATGACAACGGGTACAGGTGGACGACGAGTTATATATATAGTGGTCACTAGGGGCTCGCCGATGAGGCCGGTTGGCCGCCCAAGATAACCTTTTGGCCAGTGCCGCGTGCTATTCTCAAGAGTTTCACAAAAGTTTCTAAATCTACAGCTTAAGTACTAAAATCAAAAATTTAGTGAGAAAATGCATTTTTTTTAAGTGAGAGCCTTACAAATACGATTTCTTTTATGGGTCAATAAAAATGTTGTGGATTGTGTAGTACATTGTATTTCATGTATTGTAAACACTTTTAGGATGTCATTGATTAAAGTATCTGTAGAAAACTGTAACTGTACTGTGATACACTGTTGATAAAATTGATTGATAGTATAATTAAATAACGTCATCAAACTAATTTAGCGATCACCATCACTTTAATGTTACTTGCGTATTAGTATTATACTATCTAGAATTCAGTGACCCACTTATAACGATATTTATTTGTATTTTAGTTCAATTGAACCTTTATTCTTAATAATTTCATCATTTAATCGAAGTACATTTTGTAAAATATGATATTCGCTTATTTTAAAATTGTTAAATAGGTGTTTTGATAGAATATCTGGAAAGAGGTAAAGTTACACCGGTTTAACTGGAACCGATAATTTTGATAGTGCGACTTTCTCCTCTCACTTACCATTCAGTTTTCACAGAATTACTTCCAATTTTAGTCGCAAGTTCAGTAAGTTGTGCCTAATTAATGGTGTGAGTTTGAATAAGATTGCTTGAATAATATATTCACAACAGTTTTTTTATTTGGACCTCTAAGGGTTCCTCTTGCCCCTGTGGTCTGGGGCAAAATCGTTAAAAATAAGTTGGCGCAAGTGGAAAACATAAAGGCTGTAACGAAAGCAGTTTTTTAATCGAGAAATACTGTAGTTTACTAATATTTGTGTATGTGTTATTGTATTAAATAAAGAAAAAAAAAATGAATTTTCTCTATGCCATGTTAGTTAGTTATACTAATAAAGACGGTGATCAAGGATAGTAAATCAATCGCTGTAATTAGGTTCTAACCTATGTAATCGTAATGGAGGTTTCAATTATAGCACTAGACGATCCAATTTACCACTCCACCACTCTTGTCCCCAGATTAATTTTGTTTACGTGACTACATTAGTTTTTATGATCACTACATGGTTTGCAATTGAATTGTTTGTGTCGTTTTGTTGTAATTAAAACTGCCGAAAATTATCAAATAGAAAATTAGTTATAACCACTCAAGAATATAATGGTTTAGTCAGTAACTTATATATTCTGTCGTAAAGGTGGGTGTTGCTAAAAAGCTTAGTGTAATTTAAATTTCCAGAGCAACTAATGGACTTGTACAAAGTTGGCCCGTGCGGTTTATTTAAGTTGATTGAATGCCAAAACATTACCTAAACAAGTTTCAAACTTCTTCAATCTAAACATAATTTTGATATAATTTAAGTATTCACTATACATTTCTAGAAAGTATCTACGTTTACCCACATCTATTCTAAATAAAACAAAACAATTTTGTAAACTTGACGTCGAAATATAAACACAAAAGTGTATAAAGATTGAGGATAACTGTGCTTATAAACACGAGTATTATAGTTGTATAAATATTAGTTAAATTTACTACATATACAAATAACCCCTTATTCTAAAAAGACAAAACAAATTTACTAGATATGTTTAAATACAAATTGTATCCGAGAAAGCTACTGATAGTTCAATTTATAACTAAAAACTAATTCTGGTTTTGTTAATCACATCATAGTGGGATACTCTTTCTAAGAAGTAGAATCTCTATATTCTATAAAGTCATTTATAGATAGATAATAGATAACTTTTAAAGTTATGGAAACTAAACTGTTTTAAAATAATATTTTATAATGAATTATTACATCAATTGGTCTGCTATCCAAACGTACTACTAACTACAGTAGTTACATACATAATTCTGTTTTCTATAAATAATAATGATCCGGCTTTGGACGGGTAAATCAAAGTTAAATGTATATTAACAAAAAATATATCAATAAATATATTACACTATGTATTTCTTATGTGGATTTTTAGTAACTTTGACAACCCCAATCTCCCCCTAAAATGAAATTTTTTTTAAACCTTTCTTAGCGAGCACCTAGGGATCTAGAGGAAGCTACATACCAAAGTTCATTCTAATCCGTTCGGTGGAATTTTTAGTAACTTTTACCCCCAAACCCCCCATAAAATTTCGAATTTTATGAAAACCTTTCTTAACGAGCACTTAGAGCCATAGAGGAAGCTACATACCAAATTTCATTCCAATCCGTTCGGTAGTTTTTGAGAAATCATGGTGATTCAGTGAGTGACTGGTATTTTTATATATTTAGATTGGGGTATTGGTATCCAATATATCCTTGACACCATGAAGTCATATAAATAACTAATGAGCTTGACTTGTGAGAAAGTAACTTAGATAAAATAAAACCTGAACACAAAATCTCACAATAAATACGTTTACTAACCTCAAACGCGTTTCAACGACAATGTCGCCATCCTCAGTGCTGCACGGGCTACAGTAACCAAACTATAACTGATATTGATGCTAAATTTGTTGTGCTTTATTATAACATGATCTACTAGTGTGTTACATGAGAATTTATAAAAATTCCTCTTACTTTGCTAAAAACAAATATTGTATTAAAATTATAACCGATAAATTACAAATTATTTTTGAAATGAAAGAAAAAATACTTAGAAATTAAATTTCACAAAAATATCATGACACACTAGGAAAAAGTGTGATAGTAAATGAAAAAAAAAACGATTGCCCTATGTTTTATGGTTCTTGAGAAAATGTTCATATAGTTAACATGGAGTAACATCCCCTTTAACTTGCTAGGTTTTATCTTCAACAGAAAAATGGGATTTTAAATATTTAAGTAAAACGTGATGTGTTTAAAAAAATAAACTCTCTTATCACTTAGGTCAAGATGTAAAATCGTTTTGTTAGTAAAAAGTATATTTTCTATGAATTAATTATAAAAGAAACTTTGCAACGTTGTGAACAAAACACGTACTGTTATGGTAATTACATATACCGGGTGAACCAGACCTCCGGTTTACTTTGTGAATTTGACAAACAATATATTTAATCAAATGCTTTGGTTTGAAATATTTTTACAATAAATCAATCTTGAATGATCTGTTGAAATGTGGCAGATAAGACAGTCAGGAAATATGCCCTTGTCATGCTAAAACACATAAAAAGCATATTATTTACATTAATTTGTGCAATTCAATTTAATTTTAATATAAATATTTTTTCTTCTGAATCATATTTTCTTAATGAGTTTAAAAGGAGTAAGAAATTAAAACAACCACTTTGGCATTTAAAACTACTTTTTCCGCTATCTACAATAATTGAAAACGTATTTAAAAATAAAATTTTATTCACAAACATTTTTTAAATAATTTAAATTCCAAGTTATATTAACTTTTGTTTTCAGTTAACATTTGTTAGAATATAACTTGAGTATGAGATATTACTTCAAGACAAATGTTTTACTGATTCTCCATGGCAGATTTTCTGCGAAGAATGTTTAAAACTAAAGCTGTAGATTGCTCCGTTTCCAAGCTTCACATAGTGGGTGTTTGGTATGGGACACACTGTATACACTCTATACACAGATCACACCTCCCCTTTATTCTCTTTCGGGTTTGTTGTATGGCCGAGTTTCAATTAAGGCAGTGTAGAGTTTTAACAATTAGATCAGGGCTATTACTTTTATGTTGTGTTTGTAAATGTATTATATTATAAATTACTGAAGCTTTATTTCATTATAGTACAGTCACACGAGTAGAGCTTACTGGGTAAACTGCTGACGCAGGTGATACAATTTTATTAGGGGGTTTAGGAGCTGAAGTGTATAGCAAAGTTAGGAATTTAAATCCTAAGATGGTTTAGAGCTGTAATGATTCACTTTTTTAACTCTCTAAGAGCCGAAGCTTGTAGGATTAACCACAATTGCAGGGAAATAACTAGATATAATGATTATTTAACAACCACATAAAGTAATACAAATAACCAAAACAAAAATTAATAAATATTACACGAACCTTATATTGTTTCCTTTGTTTTCACATATTTGCTTAAATTATCTGTAAACATTGAAATAATTATCAGCAGTAACTTATTATGCGAAGTTATATATCAAGTGCATTAAATAATTCACAGAAAGTTATTTCTCTAAGTTTAACAAAAGCTGTTGAAAGAAGTGGACTTATACCGCAATTAAAGTAAATAACTAAAAATGAGATTTACGTTTAAGAACAAGTACTGCACTTCAGATTAGCAGGAAGTATATGTAGTATTAAATGACAAATTAAATCATTTCGTATCTAACATTCTTTAAATAAAATTATAAATATAAACATACATACAAAATGGAGAACTTTTAAATTACTTTAAAAAAATAATAGTTTTTAAAAGAAAATCTGTAGGTAATAATGCAATGGTGACACTTGAGGTGTGCTTGAGATTTAACCTAACTTTTCTAAACAGCTAATTGGTACTTAGCCCGTGTGGTTCACTTGAGTTGAGCCAGTGCTACACAGACCTAACTAGCTTCAAAATTCATAAATTAAAGCTTCAGTTAAAGTAATTAAACAAATTTACTCAAATCTCTGTCCATCCTTGGTTTTTCAACCCAAATTTTGTTGAATAATAATGGATTAAATGGAAGGTAAGAATTTAAATTACAGTCCTAATCTCACCCTTAATACAATTCATAAAAATCTCAACAATGTTGGACTTCTTACCCATTTTTTTGGTACTTTGTCTAAGCGTTTTCAAGACAAAATGATTTTATGTTTGTGTAGAGTTATGAGTCAGTACTCTGTGTATTCTACTAAATTTGTATTCAAATTAAATTTGTTTACAAAACGCAGACAAATATCGGGAAGCTTAGTTATTCTCTTAATACTATATTTTGTATAAACAATTCTTAATTATTTAACCCAATATTTATTGTAAAAATCAAATATATCAAATTGTTAACAAAGTATTTTTTATTTTATTTTTCCGCTTACACACTTAATCAGAAATGATATTTAATTAAATTATAAGTGAAAAAACATATACCACCGGGGGAGTTGAACCCGGGACCTTTACGTTTCCGTCGTAATGCTCTGCCAACTGAGCAACCCTGATCGCTCCAGATATTAGTAGATGTTATCCCACATGTATGGTTTTACTGCAATTATTGAATTAACAGATTGAATACCTCGGTATACAACATTGAAAACAATCTCAATTCTTATTTTGCAGCTTACAGTGGTGTTATTATTAATATTTTTTATTTTTTATTTTTTTTTTCTCTTACACACTTCCTCAGCAAGGGATATTTAATTAAATTACAAGTGAAAAAACATAGACCAAGACCGGGAGTAAAGTTGTTAACAAAGCTTTGACTGCCACTTGTAAAATAAACAATGGACACAGATGTAGTTACTTTAATTAAACTATTATCTTGACAAGGTTTAAATAAAGGAAATAGTAGGCTAACATGGGAAATACTGCAAATTATTTTCTCCTTTATGGCCCGCGCACACCGAACGCGGGAAGCGGGAGCGACGCGAATTTTCTAATTGCTAGAAATTTAGTCGCGGGAACTGTTCGCGCGGGATCTTTCTCCGTGGCGTACACACAACGCGGGAAGTTTCGCAGCGAACTCAGTCGGTAAGGTGATAGTGTTGTGGTCAGTTGTACTTTGATTTATTCTCTCTACACTTTGTTATAGTAATATTTCATTTTTGGGAAAAGTAAATATTACAAAATTTCGTTTCAAACGAGACCTAGTTTCGTTAGCCAACGTGTAGTTGAAACATCTAAACTGGTGTTTTAAAAATAAGAAATTTGAAATTGATAAATGTTCTTATATAGTTCTATTTAGAACTAAATTACGAAACTTTTTTACGCTTACGAAAAAATTCCAAAAAAGTTTACAATTAGTTAGGAAGGCCTAAAATTGAACTTTTTCCTTTTGTTACTGAACGTTTTTTGTTTCTTGAGCTAATAACTTTTACAATTTTAAATCAATATTTTTTTTAATTGCATATATGAATTCTTTAAACCTTTCTCTACAAAAAAGGTACAGAACACTTTTGGATTGGGATAGAATTACTATTTTTGGCGAATTGTTACATTTAATTCATTGATCAAACCAATTAGAATTACAATCAAGAGTAAACACTTTCAATCTACAAAATACAAAAACCCCATCACAGCACTGAACACATACCAAGGTGAATCCAAGGGGATGTTAAAATGTAAATGTAACCAAAAGAAATAGCTGTCAACACGTACTAACCAGGTACCTTCAACTCTTTCCCAATCTCGTCCCAAATCCGGTCTTTCTTCTTGATGTTTTTGTAGTCCTTATTATTTAAGTCATAAAGGACTGAATACGTGTACACACACTCTAATAACATTTCTGTTAAATTACTCATAGTTACTCTAAACACACGTCTACACGATCAAAGCACAAAGCCTACCTACCGAGTACGAGTAGACACCTGTTGTGTGACTAGTGACTGTAAGGTTCCCGCTCTATTCGCGCGGAAAAACGCTGCATGCAGCAAACCAGGCTGGACGACGCTGCGTAACGATCCCGCGACATGATCCCGCGCGAACGATTCGCGTTTGGTGTGCGCTCTCTCATATCCCGCCGTTGTTTTACAGTCCCGCGCGGGAACTTCCTAGAACTAAATTCGCGTCGCTCCCGCTTCCCGCGTTTGGTGTGCGCGGGCCTTAAAACCTGACGTTTAAACTTTTACTGAAACTGTACTCCTAAGCCAGTTATGTCAATCAAATATGAAACACACACAGTATACACTTATATAAATGTAAAAGCTAATACTAATACGTTTTGAAAAAATGCCTTAGCTTACCATACTCGAATCAGAGTGAAAGCAATTGATGTTTTTAGTTCAAAAAAGTATATTTCTTTAAACATCAGAATAGGTTAACTCTTTAAGATATTAAATCTTCTTCCAAGTCATTCTCGTATTCTTAGTGCAACTAATTAAAAGCATGGATTTGGCTCTACTATAGAAAGACATTGATAAAAAGAAACAAATAATAAATTGTAACATTAAAGGCAGTTATTGATTTAAAAAATATATAGCAATACATCAAGGAATATATCTACTATTTTACTATAAAACTAAAATGTTCTTGTACAATTATTTCTATTTTGTGACTTCATCTGTATTGAGGAGGCTACTACTCCTGAAGAAGCCGACAGTGTTCCCAGAAACAGTGCTTTAGTGTAACTTGCAAAAGAAGAATTGCAACTACAATAACAAGGTGTTTTTTCAAACACAAAAATAATTTAGAAATGACTTAAGTTTAGTAAAAATTAATATAGACAAATAACACTAACGACAGTTTGCTTTTACTAATATTTTTACTAATATACTTGTCCTTATTGAATGAATCTATTACCAAACATAAACTTACTTTTCCAGTAACACATATTTTAACTTAATGAGCAATATTAACGAGTTTCAAATTAGTTAAATATAAGAAAACAACTGTATGCATCCTAATTGATCAACCTTCTTCATACATGGCAAAATATTTTATGTGTTACGTCCAAGGTAGAAAATCAAACTTAGTGAAACTCGCGTGATTATATAATTTCGTATTCCATAATTGTGTTCATAATTTATTCGAACATTTTAAACTAATTTATAAAAAAAAAGACTAAACAAAATTACTGTGGGAAACCCTAGTAAATTTATTTTAGGGTAGTGGGTGGACCGGGCAAGTTTTATCACGGGGCTAACCAATCTGAACTTTCCCCATTACGGAAAAGGATCAGTCACGCGTTTTATAAAATACAGCTTCGCATAACTCCACAGATAGGGGACATTCTAAAGGGCCGACTGCTTTCGAATATATTGATGTTTCATCCGAAAGAATCATGCAATTTAAAGCACAAACGATTTAACGATAATATTGAGCACATTATGCTTCACAATATATAGTAATATATACACAACGAACTATTACATTATTGAATATCTACAGTATATACTTACATATGAAACTATATTCCTCATAAGGAAATAAGATGTTATAGTAAAAGTCAGTATATGATCAAGTAGACAGAGAGTTAAAATGTTTTTATGTAACCTCATCAATCACAAATTTACTTTCATATAAATAGCTAATGCGCTTGACTTGTGAGAAAGAAACTAGATAAAATAAAACCTGAACACAACAAATACGTTTACTAACTTCAAACGCGTTTTAACGACAATGTCGCCGTCCTCAGTCATGCACGGGTTACAGTAAACAAACTATAACTCAAACTAAAATTTGAGTTATAAATATATATATAACTCAAACTAAATAAATATATAATATAAATTATTTCCCAGTTTTTAAATAAATTCAATGAAAGAGATTATGACTACAGTATCCTGATAATTTATGTATTAAGTACTCTATAAAAAATTCATATAGTTTACATATTGTTAATTTTTCTTACATTCAATTTTAAAAATAGCTAGAGCCACGGTGGCCGTGGTTGTTAAAGCGTCAATGCTTTATCAATCGTCATGGCAACCATCAATGGAAAGGTTCCGGGTTCAAACCCATTGACCCCGAATAATTGTCTAAATGGTTTCTTAACAGACATCGTTGGCTGTGGTTAGGATTCCACGTAAAACTGTAGGTCCCGTCTTCATTAGCCTTAAGTGCAAAACAGTAGGACGTTAAACACAAAAAAAATTAAACATAGCTAAACGCCTGATAGTTGATGATAAATTAGTATATACAATTTTTCACCAAAGGGTGAAATCTATTGCTTTTAACTTTTGTTACACTTTAGATAAATATTGTTCTGAGTTAAATAAATATAAATGGTTATTGCAGAACTTTAAACAATCTTAACTGCCCGGCGTTTAGATGTAAGTTCAATTATACTTACTTATTATTATTTCTTGTTTAGTTTTTAACTTTAAGTTCTATTTATATATACCTAATAATTTAAACTTGCTTACTTACTTTTGATCAAATAATCTAACCCATCCGCCATCCTAAATTGATTATTTAGGATAAATAGTTTTATAGTTTAAATTTGTATATCCTGATATCACGTTAAAACAGAAAAGGAAATTATAAAGTTTCACAAATGTTGATTGTACGAAAATAAATGTCTTAAATTAGATTTACTAAAAAATTAGGGGTTTCTAAAGGTAGATTTTGGGCGTTAGTGGTATCTAAATTCATCGTTATGCAATTTCAACTCGAATTGGGAAAAACATCTCTGCAGGAACCTCTAACAGTTTAAAGTTTAAATCACTGTAAATTTTAAATCAAAACATTTATTTTAATAAGTTTTAATAAGTTTAACGAAACACTTTCACTTAAATTTGTCGACGCATTTCGGAGTTCCTCCATTATCGAGACCTATTTCAGTACTAATATTTCAGGTCTCGATAATGAAGGAACTCCGAAACGCGTCCACGAATTTAAGTGAAAGTGTTTCGTTAGGATTGGCACAAAATTGTACTAAAACTTATTTAATGGATCCTGGAAGATATAATTTGTATAATAATTTATTTTAATCATTTAAGAACAATTAATTAAGTTTTTACTTATTGTTAGGATGAGTTATGTTTGCATTACGTACTCCAGTCTTTTTCTTAACAGTTGAAATACACATTTGTTTGGTAATAAGAAAGATATGATTAATAATCACAATGTAATCTGAATTTATTTTGGGATGAAAACCTATTATAGCTATACTTAGATATTGCAAGATTGGTTTCAATAAATTCCACAGCTATTATAAGGTTCATTAAGAAAAATATAGAACGTGTTCAGGCAAACAGCATCAGTCATAGATTAGCAGGAATTTTTGAAGCACATGAATGAAATGATATAATTTATAGATATTTCTAATCCTCAAGAATATAAGCAAAAACATTCGATGTACAAAGAGTAAAGGGTCTAAAATCAATTTAAAAATTCTAGCGCTAAATTATAGATTAAAGTTGTAATCTTTTTAAAATATTTCATTCTCTTAAATGATTTTGGTTTATTGAAAATTTTGGCTGCGTTACTACTTTTACTATTTTAAAGTGTAGTAAATAAATCTCGATAAATAGCCAATGTATAGTAATTGAAATTACTTAACTGACAGGGAGACATAATCGGAATTGTATAGTTTGTTTTAAATTAAAAATGTAAATATATCTACATATAAATGATAAACCTTATATACCGGTGTCTTAAAAGCCTCACCCCCTATTATTTTTTTTTATTAATGGAAATAGACAGATTTGCTTTGAGAATTGTTAACATAAAAAAAATTTAGATTTTTTGTGTATTGTAAATTTCAACCCTTCCCCCAAAAATTTAAAATTTTTATGGGGGTAAGTCGAAAATTTTAAATGAGAACCCCTATTGAGTGACACCTCATTTTAAAAATGTTGGTAAAAGAATAAGATTGGCAAGAATTGGATAGATTTTGTATGTTGACTCTATCCAACATAATGACCAGTAAAAGTTGTAGATTACCAAATCTAGGAACATGAATAAACAATTTGAAATATGTTTGTAGAGGGTAACTATTTTATTATTGACACTTATTTATCTTGGAATAATGTTGGTTCTATAACTTAGAATTACAAACCTTTTTAACTTTTCCTTGTAATTTCAAACAACTACTAAGCTAACCAAAGCTTTGTTAGCTGATATTAAGTGTTAACGTTTTTGTGGTCTATATAGAAAGACATTACAATTTAAAAATCATTGTGCATTACAAGTTATTGATTTTTTCCAACCATTTGAATTTATGTGTTTCATTCTTATTACAATAGTAGCAATTTACTAAACGAACATAATTTACTGTAAACATTAGATTATAAAAAGATATATTTCTAATATGTTTTACCTTAAATTGCGTAAAAAATGTGAGCATAGTAATTGCCAAATACAACTACTACAACAACAACTTTGAAAATGTATTAATGAATGCATCTATTTCGTAACTAAACCAATTATCGTATCTGCTCTTAATGATTTAACTACAGCTATTCAAATAAAAATAAATATAGTTGTGTAAAATATTATCTTCTTAAAAAAATTAAGGTTTGAAAAGAAAATATGATTGGTCATTAATTATTCTAACTGGCTTTGTTGAAAGATACTTATTTTGAGAGGGATTATCAAATCGTTTTAATAGGTCACCTCCTATGTAGAAAATCATTTGAACGAGGTTCAAGTTTTGTAATTTGTTCGTACATGCAGTGACGTTATTTGGAAAATAGAATAAGGTCACAACAACAGTCAAACCACTAGTTAAAATAATATCTCTTTGTTAAAGTATAAGAAGTAGTTATGCCGCTGTAGTTTCCTTCATAATTTTCCATAGATTTAGCCTCTACATAAAGTTTACTGGTCCTACAAATATAGCATTCTACTTCTACTCCAGTCTTTAACCTATTTCATTCTACATTAATGTAGTTTGTCCTTTATATATAATGTCTTACAGTTATACAGGAGTTACGTTTGTACACGTAATTCACTAAATAATATAATTTGTACTTAAAAGCTATAAATTTGTTTCTAACTAATTGTATAACAGTAGTCCTTTAAATAAATTTTGTTACGAGGATGATAACTCAATCTACAAACTTTCTGTGAGAGATAATATTCACATTCAATGTATAATTCAAAGCTACTGTATCACTTTTATAGTACATTTATTTATGGATCTATATAATATCACAGTTTTTCCAAAAATGTAAATATATTTTTGTATTTATGTATTTTGTAGAAGTTTCCAGTTAACGTCCTGAAATACATAAAATAAACACACATGTTTAAAACTAACTAGAGAAACTGCACAAATTAAGACAAGATGCTATCGTTATAGGAATTATTTATCGTTTTATAAGTCTTTAATAGCACTTTTAAAAACCCAACAAACATTTTCAATAATTTAATGTACAGAGTATGTTTTCTAAAAATTAATTATATTTAAAAAAGAATATACTCATATTGAGTATATTGAAATCATAACATTCAACTTGAGTATATTAATATTAAATAATATTTTATACGTCCAAAAAACTATTTTAAAAATGTACAAGTCAAAATTCTTTTCTTTTACTTGTGATTTCTTGTCCAGTAGCTTACATTTGTTTTGTTGTTTAACAGATTTACAGTTTAAATATTTGTTGTAAGTAGTTGTTGTAATGTGGAACAACATTTTTTACATAGTAAAAAATATACAGTATATAATTAATTTGTATAATAATATAATTAGTATGTCTAAACTTGTATTTAATACAGTTTATCAACAATTGTTATTCTATCTCGTCAAATTAAGTGTGCAATAAGTTAGTAATTTCCTCTGTGTCTTCAGACATAGAAGGGAAAATAAATATCAAATAACATATCTAGAGGACTGATTTTATCTTTATATAGGTTAAACAATATACACAATAGAAGTAATAAAATAGGAGACAAACTTACGATGATATTTATATAGAGAGTATAAATCCTAATATAAGATTTTCAATGGCGTACAAGTGGACACTCAAGTAATGTAAGAGAGTGTGAGGGAGTCCACGAAGCAGGCAATCAATCTGTAGTTTTTATAGTAACGATTTGTAAGTCATACTAAAAATATTTGGATTTAGTAATTTCTTTGACTTAATATTTAGATCTATAAAATTGGATCAACTTGGCAGTATTTCTTAATAGAAATAAGATGTGATAACAGATTTCTTCTAAAGTTTAAATAGTTTTAAAAACCAAATCCGATAATATAACTAAGTATTTTTTATTTGTAAAAAAATGTTTAACTTATATAGTAAGCCTTATGCCTTAACTTATGTTTGTCCTTGTGCCTTGCCATATATTTTAATTGGCCTTTAAACACTGATATTATTAATTTTAATGGTACAAATTATCCTTTTGATTTGTTTAAGGCTGGAACATGTTACATGTTGTCAATGCATGTGTACACTGCATGTTGGAAAAAAGTCAGCACTTTGTGCCAACTTAGAAGATTGAAACAAAATAATAAAGGTTCAAAAATAATTGAAAAAGAACGCTGATGCAGGAAATTACATAAAGTCGGTTGTATAAGTAGTATCTATTTTCATTTATGGATTGTACACCTATTGAACTTTTCGTTTTAAGTTAGAAGCAAATCATTCTTAAGCTAACATTGAACAACAATTGATGTATTTTCCAATAGAAAAACAAATAGAATTCAAGGTTATACATATTAAACTTTCAGTAATGTATACTTTAAAGATTTTCATGATATCTTTAAAATTAAGTTTGTATGTAAATATGAGTTTACTAGGGCGTGTTTACTTTTACCATTTCGTTAATGTATGTTTATCTATTGTGACGTTATTTCAAATAGCGCGCCACCATTTAAGCCAAAATATAAATTTAAACTAAATTACAACTTCATAAACTAGACACTCACTCCACCTAGCGTCTAACGTAGGCAACTCAGTAACAGCTGTCACCAAATACAGCACCGCGCATGCGCAGGGAGCAAGCGGCGATTTGCACTAAGTCACGTAGTCAATTTTTCTCTCTCTTTCGTTTCAACCTTCAAAGATGGACTGAGCTTTGAAAGCCACACGTAATGAATGAATAGTTTGTTATATTCAAAGTTTGAATAGTCAATCAAAACAATCAAATAGTTTTGTTAAACTAAAATAGTCTTTTCCCAAAATGTGCGGAAATTAAAATAGTGTAATGTCGTGAAGTGTATTAAATAGTGCAAGGGTAGAACGGCCAAATGTTTGTTATATTGCGAAACACGTGAAACGGCAAAAATGTTCATATCTCTCTTACCAGGTAAAGATTTAAACATACTTATTAAACCTATTTCATCTGAGTTTGCTATAATAATGTATACTGTCTGAATTTAATTGTAACTATATCTCTACACTTTACAGAGTAATTTTCTGTCATAACTAAATTTAGCCTAAAACAGAATATCTTTTAACATTGTTACATAGCCTATAAGCCTTAAGCAAAGTGCAGTTTAAGATTTAGTAGCCTTTTGAGCCATATAAAAGAGAAATATATTAATATTGTAATAGTGTCTATTCAAAGCATTTCTGTAATTAATTTTATAAAACCATAAGTTACAATACAGTTTCATACATGAAGTTACAATACAGTTTCATACATGAAATTACAATACAGTTTCATACAGGATGTTACAATGCAGTTTTATACATGATTTTAGACATGACCGTTTAGTTCTGAAACTAAATCATGTTGTACTTTGTTCGCAGTGAAACCACTGGTTCAAGAATCAGCTGAAATTTCATCATGAATTGAACTTTGAACATTTCTGTTACTCCACCACCAAGAACAATTTGTGTGCAATAATAACTTAAGCGCAATGTTATTACATTTCGTATTATGATCACGCAGAAATAATACCTGATTTTTGAATTAGAAATTACTATTTTCTTGAAATAAATTAACCAACAAAGGCTATTTTTTTAAATATAAAATTAATCTGATAAAGGCTATAATTGATTTCTTCCGTTATTAAACAATATTTGGATGGGATAGCTAGCATTTTTTTACCTACAATCCCAAAGGGTTTTAATTTCAAAATTTAAAACTTTTTTTATTACCTGAGAGGCGTCTCAAAAGAAATCATTAAACTCCCTTATTTTTATTATTTTATTTTATTTAGTATTAAGGTTGGCTAACAAAATAAATGTTATTGATAAATTCATGGTGAAATGTATCTAATTTTGTAATTTTGTAAATTTAAAAAATTGTATCGTTTTATTATAAATGGGGAGGGTTTTTTAAATTTTAGTTTTGGGGAGGGATCTTTTTTGAACTTAACTAAAATTAATATTGTAACAGTAAATTTTTCTTAAATTCTTTTCATTTGTACTTAAGGGCATATCAATTTTTTTATTTTTTTTTAAGGGCATATAAGTTTTTTTTTAGTATATTACTTTGCAGTAAAATCTAATAAACAAACTGTTTATTATGTGAATTGTATGTATTGTTATTTCCTGTAAATAGCTAACTCAGGTGTTTGAAATCAACTTTGAATAAGGTAAGGTTAAAGAGCATTTTTCTTGGTAAAATCATTAAATTTTATTTTATTGCTCTTTATGTATGTACCATCTTCGTCTTTGCCCAGTACGCATTCCATATCGTTATTACTCTTTTGGATGGTACACTATACAACGGAGAGAAGAATAACTCATCAGTTTTGATAAACAAAAATGTAATCATTATTATTATTTGAAACTTGTGCTTAAAAATAACAATAAAAACACGAAGAAACGAGTAAAAAGTTGATTGTATTCTTTAATGAGACAGATTTCAGTAGAACGACAACCTACACATGAGAGGAAGATATGTTCTTTGTTAGTAAAGTCACTTTGCTATTTTTGATGAAAAATATTCGTTACCTCTTCACGTAAAGTAGAATCGCACAAACAATATATAAATCTCTAATAAATGTTGACAATATCTAAAATATATATTATTTACAGTAGTTTATAATTGAATTTATTTTAATATTTTTAGAAATTTACATATTATTATATTAAATTAATGTTAATAAAACCATTTTATTACGTATTAAGTAATTGAATTTCTTGAATATACTCATAAATATTTTAAGTGCTAACTAATGAGGTTTCACCTATATAACCCGCGGGGGGGGGGGGGGGGGGGGTAAGATATATTTAAACTTACACGTATATAAAGGACCCAAAAATTACTCTGATCTGTCTATTTTTATAAACATTTCCTATAATACATTCTTATGCGAATTAATTATTGTTGGTTTGGGGGAAAATGCATGATATGAGGTATATTTAATGCAAATTATGAAATTAAAATATTCAGGAACCTTGTCAAGATTGTTAATTTAATAATCATTTTCAGAGATATAAATTCAAATATTCAAGCATTTTTGCTGTATTTAAAAAAAAAATCTATTAGGCAACCTTTATTTTTATCTATCTATCTATCTATATTTTTTAATTTAATAAAGTAATCTGTGACATGAAGAAAGTAAAACTGCAGTTGAAAATACTTTTAATTTTAATTAAAGTTACCTAGAAACTAACTAAAATAAAGCCGGAAGCGTTTACATTGTTGCATTAAATTAAACTTATGGTGTTTGATTCCCTGTTTTATCACATTACATTTATTAAAAATTTAATTTTATACATTTTTAGTTAATTTGTGAGTGTTAAGTTTGAATATTGTAGCTAAAGATTATTCCTGTATACAATTAAAACTAAACATTATATTCCTCACAAGTTGTTAAACATATTTTTCACATTCAATTTATTTAACTTCTTTTAATGGAGTAATGTGCAACTTAAACAATTAAATGGAAACTGGAAAGTTTGTAAAT
>JAGFPH010000527.1:192397-205701 GCA_018207615.1 Philaenus spumarius
TAACATTGGGTTGTTGAAATTGGAAATTACTGTTTTATATATTTACAGCATTCTGTATAATAATATAGTTCCTATAGGAGTAAACATAGCTTAATATGTTGACAAGCTAATTTTAAAAATTTACCACTGATCATAAACTCCTTTATCTGGTTTATTTTAGTTCCACAAATTAATAAATTATGAAAAAAAGTTTACTTTAATCACAATATCTTTTGTATTTATTATTTTTTGTATGTCTATAGTGGTGTAACCGACAAACGTGACAAATTTAAATAGAAATAATAATTGCATTTCTTATATAAATCTTATTTATCGCATGGATTTATATAGTTTTGATACAGCTTAATAAATATTGGCTGGAAACATAATAACAAAATAACACTTCCCTCCAGTAAAAGTTTATACTTAAATAAACAGTAAAGTGTGTTGTTGGATGTAATAAATCTGTAATGTCCACAACAACGATAACTTTTGAAATATTGCTCACTATTTGTTTTACCATTGCAGATTTATAAAGATATATATATATTGTTTATATTGTTGCGTAAATTAATAGAAACTTTTGTAAATTTCAAGAAATGGTGTATATGTGTACATATTTGAGTTTTTACAGCTTTATTTATATTTTGTCATCCTGAAATCAAACATTTTTCACTGTTATATTATATTTTTGTGTTTTGTACATATTAATTTATTAAATGCAAATAATATAATATTCCTATAATAAAAAAATCGCAAGGTTAAAGTGATGCAGTTTCTATTTAATTTTAATTTTATATGAATTTAATGAAATTTATTTATTTGTATTTTTTTTATACTCAATACAACATTAAACCCTTGTTTAAAACACGTGTCTTAAGTATAATAATAATCGTACGTAAATCTAAATTCGCTATTTACGAATTTGTGAATAACTTATTTTGATTTTTAAACAGTATGAAATGTCAGAGTCTTAAAAAGGAGAAACCAATAAAACAAGGCAAAGAGTTTAGCGTCATAAAATAAAATAAACTTATTTCATTAATATACTTAATATAATTTTAATTTAATGTATTATTTAGTAGTAATTGATTTAAAAATTAAAATTTCATATTACTTAAGAGAAAACATCATAAAGATAATAATGATAATTGGAAGACCCTTAATAATTGGTAAATGAAAAGTAACAAAAGCACTGATACGTAACATAGTTCTATTTTGATTCCTGTAAAATTTCTAGAATGAAAAATTAGTTTCTTAAACATCCTTATTTATTATTCTAAATTTTCTTTTAAGAAAGATGTATTATTTAATGGGAGGGAGAGTAAATACAAAGTTACCTATGTAATTCGAAGACAGAATCCTGTTATGTGAAGTCCACACGACTATCTTTATAAGTTTAATGTACACGTCTGTATGAGACAACCTGAATAAATTGACGATTTTTGTTACCATTGCAAAATAAATAACTTTTTAGTTTGAAATCTGGCTCCTCGTGTCTTAAACCGTCTGATCGTATGTGACTGTAGTACACAGGGTTTACCGCAATAGCATTAATGGTAATAAACCTCGAATACTAACATAACATAGTGAATAGTTTAGACAGCTAATTTTACATTCGATTCTAGAAATAAATAAACATTACTTTTAAATTGTACATTTTGATAATGTATGTAATACTAGTCTTGTGTGTCAATTGGTGTCTAGTATTAAACATTTGACTCCGACTTACGAAATTACTCAAAGGACTTAAGTATTACGTACTCACTTCACAACTTGTCTGTACAATGAGAATTAGAAAAGACATTATCTTGAGCAATTTACAATTCAGGTTATTTAATTTTCAACAATTTTCTATTTGTGTAAAGTTTTGCGACAAACCGTCAGAAAGCAGAATTAATTGTCAAACTACATCTAGGTCAAATGTTGGTTTTGTATGCAGAGTGTGCAACGGATGTAGGTAGATCGGTAGTTATGTTTATCAAGTCTATTAAATGTGTATTTTTTGTAGTATGATTTCATCGCTTTAGAAGTGAATATATTTATTGCAAGGAAAGTCTGTAGTTACACAATATTAACAAATTATTTATGTGCTTTTAAAAGTGGTTGAGATTGATTCAAAATTTTCGCAAAAACAATGTTTTCCAGATATTTGCGTAAACACTCATCGAATACTATATGCAAGGTGTCTTAAAAGTCCCACCACCCCTATTATATTTGTCTATTAATGGAAATAGACAGATTTGCTTAAGGGATTGTTAACATGAACCAAAATTGAGTTTTTTATGGATCGTAAATTTCAAACTCTCCCTTAAAAATGGGGCATTTTAGGGGTAAGTTGAAATGAGAAGCCTTATTGAGTGACCCTTCATTTTAAAGGTTTTGATAAAAGAAGAAGATTGGCACAAACCGGAGGTATGTATGTTGACTCTATACAAAAATATATTAATTTTTTTTATTTTGAAATACTAGAATATTAAAATCTTAAGCTACTGCTTAAATAACTAATACATATACAAAATCATAATAGGTATGGTATAATAATAATAATATATTGAGTGTCCTACTGGATGAAACCCTTGTAAAAATAACAGATGTATCATTATTAACATGTTGATGTTATTTAAAATAAGGAAATATTTTAACTTTGATTGGCCATTATGTTGGATATAAAGTCAACATACAGACCTCCGGTTTGCGCCAATTTTCTTTTAGTACAGTAGCCCCTCTGATTAAAAACTGGTTCAGTTTTGAAAATTGCTAGAATAAAGCTGACAAATTACTAAAGCAAATATAATTTGTACGGTTTGATGAAATAATTTTATAATTATAAACAAACCTTATTTTATTACTAAGTAATGTTTAGTTTTTATAATAATTTGCAGATTACATGAAACTACATTTTTGAGATATTGAACTGTGTTATTTGATAATTAATTTTAAGAAGTGTATCATTCAATAAATATAAATCAATATAATCTCAATATGTATTTATATCGGATTGAAGAAGACAAGTTAAGTATAAAATACGTATTTGTCTATAAAACATTCATTAAATGGAAACTCAATATAAAGGGTAAACTATATAACTTTTAGAGCTTTCAACATCAGTCGGGTATTTACGAACAAACAAAATTGAATTTGCTGTCTCTAAATGGGTTGTCTAAAGAATACAATATCTCTCACGTTCCATCGTATATATGGAAGATTTAATGAAGTTTATTTACAATTTTAAGAACAAAACAATACAAAGTTTGCTTGTTTTATGAATTACAGATGAAGGAATTTAAGAGTTTGAAGGCTGTAAATAAGTATAATTTAAAGTAAGAGTTTGAAGGCTTTAAATAATAAACTTATTTGCTAATGACCAAGATTTTAAATACATAAAATGCTCTGCCTAATATAAGTCACGTAATATTGATTCTAAAAAAAAGAAAAAAAACACACTGAAGACAGATTAGAGACGGAAAACTACAGAATGATAGAGGAAACCTATTAGCCTGAAAGCCTGGCGTGTTTTAAGTAGCACACCGAGTAAAGCACTATTTATAACGTTAGGAGTATCTATCTAATAGTAAACAGTGTAGCACCCACTATAATACATTTAAGAAATTGACATAAGCCTGGAAGTTGTGGTCCACAAGACTGCTTTTTACTTTCTCACTATACTATAGTATAGAGAAAGTATAGTGATCGCAAAAAAAATCGATGTTGAGATTTTTGTGGAAATATCCGTTTTGGGACCCCCTGAGTCCAAAAAAGTGGTTTTTACAAAATGTCTGTCTGTATGTCTGTATGTATGTCTGTATGTATGTCTGTATGTATGTCTGTATGTCTGTATGTATACAAAGCTAGAGAGAAAACTATTCGATCGATTTCAACCAAATTTGCACCAGACATGTTCAGTACGCCTGTATAGATGCACGAAAAAGGGTTTTGAACAATTTTGAAAAACAACCCCCTTTTTGACCAAAAAACCCCCAAAAAATTAGTTATTATTTTTTTATAAAAAAACGGCTCTAACGATTTTGATAAAATTTGGCTTATTTGTAGCCTTTAATGTGCCCTACCATATACAAAAACCCGCATCTTTCTAAAAATTCTCGTTTAGTTAATAACAATAATAATAACTGATTTTGGGGGTTTTTTTGGACATAAAGGTGGTTGTTTTTCAAAAATTTTCAAAACCTTTTTACGTGCATCTATAAAGACCTAATTGACGTGTTTGGTGCAAATTTGTTCGAAATCGATTGAATAGTTTTCTCTCTAGCTAATAATAATAATATTTATTAGTTAATCGCCTACTTTAATAAAAGTATACAAAGCTAGAGAGAAAACTATTCGATCGATTTCAACCAAAATTGCACCAGACATGTCCAGTACGCCTGTATAGACGCACGAAAAAGGGTTTCGAACAATTTTGAAAAACAACCCCCTTTTTGGCCAAAAAACCCCAAAAAAATCAGTTATAATTTTTTTGTAAAAAGACGGCTCTAACGATTTTGATAAAATTTGGCTTATTTGTAGCCTTTAATGTGCCCTACCATATACAGAAACCCGCATCTTTCTAAAAATTCTCGTTTAGCTAATAATAATAATAATAACTGTTTTTTGGGGGTTTTTGGCCATAAAGCGGGTTGTTTTATAAAAAATTTCAAAACCATTTTACGTGCATCTATGAAGACCTAATAGACGTGTTTGGTGCAAATTTTTTCGAAATCGATCGAATAGTTTTCTCTCTAGATAATAATAATAATAATAATAATAATAATAATATTTATTAGTTAATCTCCAACTTTAATAAAAAAACTCTCCTACCCCACCCTACAAGTCACAGTGAATCTGTTTAGTAATTTAAATGTATTTGTGAGAAAGTATGTGCCAGTTCCTGGTACCGTTTATTGTCAAATAAAATACTCAAAGCTTAAAATCTGTAGTACTGAGTCTTCAATCCATCAGATTAGTAACATGATCTATTCAAGTATTTCAGCTAAGCAGACTGGCCGAGAATCTAACTGCATTAATTAATCTGAAGTTGAAAACAAATTCAACCAATGATGGGAAGGGGATTGGCATTCGATCCTATCTAGTGGATATTGAATTAATTTATCAATACCGTACACTGCTTTCCATCGTTTTTAGTGTAACTTTTATAAAGTAAGTAGTTTTCCAGATATTTAATAACTATACGGTTTGTTTTTAATACATCTGACATTAAAAAATGTATAATTGCGAAATAAAGTATTTAAAATATTTCAAACTATTAACAATAGCTTGTAAATTATGTCAAATGTGTATTCTACTAAATTGCAAATAAAATATTTAAAATACAAAATGTTTGACCTACTTGTAGCAACATTACAAGTGGTTGCTTACTATTAGAGTATTTTAATACATTTTTGTTTTATACGTCTTATTGTAAGGAAGTATGCACATATCCATAATTAAATAATATGTTAATATACACAAGTTTTATCAATGATGCAAAATCATGATTCAGTGCATGTAAACAAAATTTTTAAATCAGAGTATTTTTTTTGAATGTGAATAAGTGGTTCCATAAATACGTGATAATCTTAACCTCGTAGACTTAAGCTGTTTCAAATTTGTATTGTTAAATTACAGCAATAATGGAATATTTAAACTCAACATTAATAACTATAAAAAACTACTGTTTGTTACGTTATTAAAGTAAATATGGAAGAAGAGGTGAGAGAAGATTAAATTTTGTTCTAAGTTTACATATAAATTTAAGTAATCGATCGACAAGTAACTGGTATTGTTTTTTTTCAATCCAAGGTATAGGAAGATTCAAACCAATTTTCTTGGATCATGTAATAATTTTATTTAAAATTTCCTACTGAAATAGGGCGGTACTGTTTTACCCAAGCAGACGAACAAAATGAAAAATATAATAAATTTATTCGTATTTTGATTCGGCATAAACTTAAATTAGAAATTGGTTCATGATTTGTTTTCTAAAGATCCTTAATAAAGTTAGGGTTAAAATCTGGTTTTGTGATGTTACATTTAAAACCTGCAGGTCTTACCATTTAACGTTAAAATGGCTAGAGTTTAAATGTTAAACTTGATTCTTCCAAAATATTTTATAAATGTTTTTAACATAATACTTGCCACAGAAAAATAATTGTTTGTTTTAAAATAACCTTATTATGATATGTTTAAAATATTATATAATTCCAGAAAATATCATAATAAGTAGTAGTTCTTTAGGCGAAGTTGGAAAATTAAATGTACTGCTTGAATTCATTTGTTTTTTTAAAGAAATTTATAATTTGTATAAATTAAGAAAAACATGGTATTTAAATTTTTTAAGAACTTTTAATTAAAGTTCTTTTAATTAAAAAAAACTTACCAACAGTAAACAACAATCATCACTGTATGTGCAAATTTGTGTACAACAAACAAAAGATAATCTAAAGATGACATTTTAACTATCATAATATGTTCATACTTTTGAAAAGTATTGACTTACAAATTAATTGTTAACAATATGATAATCTTTAGTTTTAACAAGATTTTAACATTTACTTTAAAACTAATCTTTTGTTACGACAAAATACAAGCGGCATAATCTTTTGTACGATTCCTTTGATTGCATATTGGTGAACATTTTAGGTTATCTATACTTAAGAAATGTGTACACGATTTGCCTGTAAAGTAAACTGAAAATATTGTGAACTGTATACATGATTACATTATGTTTAAACAAAGAAATTGATATGGTTGATTTTATTTTCAATATAAGTGTTAGAATGATATGGAATGTCTACTGTACGTCTACTGTGTATGTCTATTATTTTATATAGAGTTCACAAACGAGTTATGTTTTAAACTGTCATTTCAAATCAGATAAACTCACTTTGCCTTAATTAAATTTACTGTTCATATACTTGTTTGGCAAATTTGTATACGTTATCATTACGTAAATGTTGTCTTAGTATATAGAGTAGTTATAAAATTAATTATCAATACATAAACAATTAATAACTCATTTATATTACCTATAAATTAATACTTGTTCTACTATACAAGCAACTGAAAAAGGACGTAATAAATTTTATAATTATCGTCGGGACGATTAATCAGTTAATACATATTATCAAATAACTGAACTCTATTGAACTGCACAATCCTTAGCGAAATGTATTTATCCACATTCGTACGCCCTTCTGTTATTTTAGTTTATTTAGTTTAGGTTAGGCAATAGCTAAATAAATAATATTAAAGGTAACAAAACGAAGTACACATATTAAATGTAATCCAAACAGTGCAGCACGAGTGTTAGTTATACATTATTTGCTATTGTTATTGAAAAATATAAAAGCAACATAAAACAAATTTAAATAAGATACGATCACTAAAACAACTATAAAGAGTTGAACAAAAACCCTCTAGTCGGTTTAGGTTTACTAAATCAAATATGAAACATTAGTGAAAAGGTATGGTAGGGATAAGTTTGAATATTGTAGAGTTGGTTTCAAGAAGAACCACTTTTCTAGGGAAACTTGTCATTCCAACATATGCTTTATTATTCTCCAATTTAGAAAGATGCCAAACTTTTAAGTAATTAAGAAAATATGCAAAATAACAGTGCTTCAGCAATAAACACAATTTATATAGGCCTCAAAAAAATTTTCTGTTATTTTTCTTTTTTTTGCATAGATATTTAACTAATATTATTACAAAAATATACAAAGACGAAACAGAGTTATTTCGATAAATATATAAAGAACTACTGTATTTGATTTTGCCCTTTAGTTTGATTTGAATAAATTATTACTTCAAGAAGTTTAAATCCTTTTGAATATGATGGACCTATGTTATCATGGATTAGAGAATTTCCAATTAGAAAGTTTTCTATTTTTAAATGAAAACGTTAATCTTATACCTACGAATTTTATGTCAACTAGAGTGAGAATGCAATATGGTATCAGACTAGAAACAATTAAATGGTAATGCAATCTTCTCTGGTGATATGAGTATACAAGGGATATAGGATCTTGGATTTAGAAGTATACGTTGTTACAACGACTTACATCAATACATTCAATTATTATATATATATATCTTTGCAAAAGTAAATACAATTCCGATCTTTGAATTAAATATTTGATTGCAAGCTATATATTTTTTTAAAAATTAAATAAATATTTTCCTATTGAACGAACGATAGTTAGATTGAATACTTATAAAGTTGTAGAATTATTTTAATATGTTTAACACATTAAATTTGTCGTGACTGTGTGATGAAAAGAGTACTGGGCCCCGCCCCAATTCACCCCGCCCCAATATATATTCACTAAAGGGTGGGTTGCGTTAGAGGCCTTGATATCTACCGACACGCTGGGTTTAATGCGAGGTTAAGCACTTGAAACAACCACAACACAAACACGGGTAGCCGGCTTTGACATACACCTAAATTACTCAACAATAATTATTTGACACTATTATAGCACTAGACGCAAATTCCAAATTAGCTTACTAGGGCATTGCCAGCCAAATTACGCTATTTGTCCCAATCCTAGTTCAATCACATCCCGGGAATATTAGATATCTAATCGGCCCCCGTGAAAGCGGTAGCCACACACTATTTACTTAGCCGGCCATTACTCAATTACACAACAATATTGATACCAATTAACACTTAAAAGATTTTCGAGGAGCTCTCCGGGATGGATTGCCAAGGCATCCGTGAAAAGATGATGTTACACCGCGATAACAGCTAACGGATTCACTCTTCATAGCCTACTTGATCGTTGGTGACATTCGACACAGACATAGATAAGTTGTGACAGGCTCAGGTTCTCTCATACAATCCTAATCCGGATCCTGAGCGCGTCACAGTGACTAAGCGAGATATCTGATTGTACTCAGAATATGGCGTAAATTAACACATACACGTCAAACCAGGATGACAGAGATGTTTAAAATGTAGGCTACCAGGAAAATTAGTTGCTTTGTGAGTAAAGTATTTTCATAAGTTTTACTAGTGTATTTTCATAAGTATTCAATACTTATGGGTAACTATTATTATATTCTGTTAGTATTATTTAATTTTTAATCTGTTATTATTGTTAACAGTAGTAAACGCGAACAAAACTTATGTGATAAAATATATTACAATTCATAAATACTATGTATTGGTAAAAATAGTATATTATTTGAATGTTTTGTTAAGTTTGTATTTTTGAAAATAAAACCGTGTAACGAGACACGAGAGTGAATAATCATATAAGAACCAAAATTGTGACTTTTTGGGACTGCATTATTGACACGGGACCAGGTAATAAAACAAATATTGGTATCTTTAAAATGTTTACCCTTTCTCAATGTAACTCAAAGCCTAGTTTACATTTGAAAATTTAAAAAAACGCTTAGTCTCATTGTAAACTTAAGTTTTTAAACCGATTCGTCTACTCGTTAAATGTGCTGTACAGACTGTATGTTACACAATGTATAAAAAGTTAAGCGATTTTCGAAATTGAGTAGAGTCAGTAGAAATAACCAACTTTGCAAAACACTTTATTTAATTTTAATTTCACTTTTAAATTAAGCTGATTTCGTGTTTATCTTCTAATTGTTTTTTTAGCAATTCTTTTCAGGTTATTGTTTACCTAAACATATTAGCCTACTACGTAAATGTTGATATATTTTTACTTATTTGAATAAACATATTAAAAGACAATATTTTCAATCCAAAAAAGGTAACTACATGAAAATGACCCTGAATGTACTGAAGTCGTAATCCACTATGTATTACTTGCCTTGAGGAAATAGTTTTAGGCTGGTTCTTTTTCAAATTGAACTATGAATTGTGCATATATTATCAAAGTTATAAGTCACCATAATTGAGCAGTAAAACGTAAAAGACTAAATACGGCTGCTAAGACTAAAGTGATTAAAATTAAAACTACAAGCTTCAGAAAATAAAGTCAAAGTTATAATTTTTAAACTAAACCCAATAATTTGATGTAATATAAAATATAAATTATGGTTAAGTAACAAAAAAAAAAAAAAAAAAAAAGATTTTTTTTTTAATCAGGACGATTAAAACTCAAAGAAATACATAAAACTTATAACTGAGTTTCTATAACTTTGTGATAGGTTTGATCTCTCTATAAATATGTAGCATAAATAAGTCAAGACCAGTCTGATAGAAAGGATGAACGATAAAAGTTAAACAATAATTTTAGAATCCGTTTTCCATTACTGATTAATTTAAAATATTAAATAAATATATAACTATAGATTGCAATATTTGCATAGTGACAATGTTTTAAATTTGTTGACTTCACTAAAACAAAACAAATGTATCTATAGATTTTTCTGTCAAATTTTAATTAATATTCGCCCGTACTCTGTTAGACAAAAACATGCATTTTTTGTGTCACCCTTATTATTATACTTGTCCTGGAAATTAATGTAATGCTTCCTTGTTGTAATTGTGAGTATGCATTTAAGAGTCCGTACGTACAGGTAGGTAATCTCTGTATACGACTCAATCAACTGACATTAAAATGATTATACTTTTAAACTTTGAAATTAAAATCTCTGTCGTACTCCGCGACCAAATACTATATTGCAATCGTGTAATTAAGGTCATTAGGTAATTAATTGATTGTATAATTTTACAGGTATTAATAGTATGCTAACAGTTCTTTCAGTTACACTTGTTTTCTACCTACAATAACACTTTGTGGATTTTTTAAATCGTTTAGGCCTACTTAAAATTATTTTTTAAATAAATTTGTGTATTTATATAGTCAAATTTGTGTCAAGATATAGCTTTCTTTGTTAAAACATGTCTTACAAGCATAAGAGATAGGCTCATTGATACAACCAAAAATGTAATATATTATATTTATCGGTTTTAAACTTTTCATATCATTTCAAACATAACTATAAGAAATGTATTCATAATATATAAGGGATATAGATATTATTTAAAAGGGTATAAGCACTTTTTCTGTATATTAACCCTAGATTACTTATGTGTCGTCAAAACGACGATGCGCCGTTTACAAAATCGCAGTATTTGATAAAAAAACCCATCTCAGTACCTTCCCCCTCCAACTAAATGATGTCAGTTGCACAGTTTCGTTGTTACAAGTAGTAAGCATCCTTGTTTTCTTGAACTCGGGTAGTCAATTTGACGATACATAAGTGACAGTTTAACTTTTTAATTAATCCACTAACCCCTTAAGGAAAAAAATTTTTTGAACTTTACAAAATAAATGTGGTACAACTCAAGTTTTTATCATAAGTATGTGTTTAAAAAATATATAAAAAATTTGTATACGATTTTTCTTCAAATTTCTTGTTTTTTATTTTAAAATAAAAAGTAGTCTGCTTTTTAATCTTATATATAAAATTCTCGTGTCACAATGTTCGTTCCCGTACTCCTCCGAAACGGCTTGACCGATTCTCATGAAATTTTGTGAGTATATTGAGTAGGTCTGAGAATCGGCTAACATCTATTTTTCATACCCCTTAGTGATAAGGGCTACGCTCCAGTGGCCCTCAAAGTTCCAATGTTAATCTTATGGAAGGTCAATCTTAAGGAAGAAGAAGAAAGATTTCTTTTGATTTTATCATGGGCACAAAAAACAGCTATTCGTATGAAAAGCTTAAAACAGCTAATTTTGATCAACAACTGATTTGGATCAAAAACTGAATATAATTTTAGGTTAGGCCTACAATGAACATTTTTTTTTTTTTTTTTTTTATACAATGAACTAAAACACTTGGGCTAATTATTAGTATCAGGTTGATTTGTCTATCCGTGCAAAGCCGGGTCGGGCCAGCTAGTATTATATATATTTTTTTAAATTGAATAGTTTGATGCATAACCTTTTTCTTAATACAGCCCTAAAATATGCTAGGATACTACTACAATTAAAAAAACATTATAAATTTATTTTAGTAAATTTAAAAAAATATTTATATTTGTTAGTAGAAAAATTTACGATACATAAGTAATCCCGTGACAAAATTTTGACATAAGTAATCTAGGGTTAATGCATTTAATTATAAACGAGAAGCCATCTTAAATTAATAGCGGACACATATTTAGAGACATAAACAAACAATTAGTTTAAACGTCCACAATGTGGTCTCAGAGGGATTCTATCAGATTCCCATTCATTTTGAGACAAAAGAGGTTTGCTTGGTGGAGGAATCTAATTTAAATTATAAAAACCACAGAATTACAAATTACCCTATTGAAATCGTAGATGAATTTCTCTTTTACAAATGATTTAAATTAAAGTTAAGTTTAACTATTACTTGTAAAGAAAAATTTCTAGATGAAATAGTTATAACTTTAGTAATTTGGGTGTGGAATTAACTCTTAAACAGATGCTTACATTAACATTTTCTGGTTACCGGTAACTAATTTAAGAATATTTTGAAAAGATATAAAAAAGTGTTTTACATATCTCATCAAATGTGAACTATATTGTTATTTAATGTAATAGTTTTCTTGTCCTCGACATTGACTGTGTGATATCGAAACTGCAGTCATACGTATCTGAATAATAAGTGACTGTTTGAAGGTTAGTAAATAAAACGGTATATTAAAATAATTATTATCACTATACGTTTCAAGATAAACGAGCTCCTTAAGCCGACTCCTTAAAAAAGGAACACCCATTATTATTACAACCAATTTCACTTTGTAAACTATGTTTATTAAAAATGTAATATAAACGTAATCACAAATCTGAGTTTGTATCTGAAATGAATGTCAAATAAACTTATAAAGTTGTCCATTCATCAGTAGTGTTATAATTAAAGTTAACAATTGTATACAGTCTGGCTTTAAACAATTTCTAAACACAAAACCTAAACTTAAAACCAGAATGAGTTGGCAAGAAAGAAAGTATGTTAAGGCTGTGTTTATATTATGATGGTAATCAACTCTACTTAAATGCTTTAAATTTCTCAAACGTTTCACAAACGTCATCAATCCAGGAAAACGAATATTTTGTTTCAAAAATTAAATTAAGGTGAATTTATATTTGTTTCAGAGGAAAGGAGAATCCCTGAACGAATTATAATAAAACATGAACTAGTTACTTCAAGGGGAATCACATAAGAGATGAATAAACTAGGTCAAACTTTTATTTTTTTACTACTTTTTCTACAAAGTGGTCCCTGCATAATTTATAAATACTAAGTAATCTAATCATTTGAATCATCATTCGTAGCTATTAAAGCATTAAGCTTGTGTTAACGTAAAGATAACAATAAAACATAAATAACATAATAATAATAAGATTACCTTGTTAGGTCCGTCACGT
>JAGFPH010000527.1:206101-233179 GCA_018207615.1 Philaenus spumarius
GCATTCTATACAATGCCTGGATTTCGTACTTTGCCGGTAACATATGTTCTCACAGACGTCGTATAAAACTCTTCGGTGCCCAAATCTTCGTAGTTTTATTGCGGAGAGTTGAAAAGCTTTTGAGCTTTTTAGAGTGACAGCAACATGACGTGCGTGATAAAAACGTAACATTTTTGAGTATTTAAAAAAAAAAAACAATAGCCGAGGTCTTGAATAAGTGTTTTATCTTGTTTATAATAATATTCTAAACTGAAAATGATATGATTTTGTAAATATGAATAGTATAATAAAATTTAAATCTTTGATATATTCGACTGTTATAATTTGTAAATATGTATTGATTTGTATGCATTATAAATTATTTATTTATAATCGTTAAGAAAAACAATTTGTAAATGGATTGAGTTAAAGTTAAATGTATAGAGTTGAGAATGTAAATATTTGACACGAAATAAATAGACAAAATATATAATAACGCAACTTCAATTAATTGTCGTTCAATTTTTCAGACCCGATAAATAAAGTAACAACATTGTACAGAGCATTCAATGTGTTTGATTTCTTCTTTGCCACTGTAACAATGTCCATTTATCAAAATGAATTATTGTGTGCTTTGGAATACTAAAAACTAATGCGAGTAACAAACTATGGAATTAAGCTGTAACTGAGTTGAAAAAATCATGAGGGAATAAAGCTGTCTTTTATCATTGATATATTTACAAATCTCATAATCTTACAAGTAGATTTATTTCTAAAACAAAATGTAAATGAAATGAAATGAAATTTTATTGACGTTCAAACGCATTTTGATCTCTGATTTTATAAATTTATTTAAAACGTAATAAATTAATAGTGAAATAAATTAAAAAAGATGAAAACATTTTTCGTAATTTATACCATAGAATTTTATTAAAAAGGTCAGGAAGTGGATTTAAAAGCAAGAAAAACAAAAAAAATTACCTGGTCCGTTAGACATAGAAAGACAACCACACTAAGCATTTACAGGTATGAGAGAAGCAAGCAATCTGAAAAAGTTATAGAAGGGAATAATTAGTATTTTAGTTGCTGAAAACTTTCTACTTTATTTTACACGTAATCTGAATTGAAAAACAATAAATTGGTATCGTTTTCTGAAGGATAGTTTGGATAGCAAAAAATTCAGTTTTGTAAAATCATGCTTAACCAAATCAATGCAGATTTAGATGTACTTGATACGATTGTTAGGACAGACAAGACTTGTTTAAAGGTATTAAAACTATAAACAGTCATAGCTGTATTTATTTGTCAATGGAAATATACATTTTACAATTAAACCTTAACTAAACCAACCAGGAGTTTTGGTTGGAGGTGCTATATTAAGTGATATTCCACTCTTAGGCTAATTTTGTTGACGGAAACGTTGTTGATAATAAATGCCTACTGAAGTTGCCAAAAAATTTATTTTGTCATCGAGGAACGAAAATAATTTTTTATTGGTCTCTATTTCCAGTATGCGGGGCCACACATTATTACAATTTGGAGGAATTAAACCAATATTAGATAATTATTTACCTTGGATATTGAACAGCAGTATAATATTAATTTCTTAGACTTGTTTTAGTTTTTTGTGAATTATGCAGAATTTTAGCTGTCTCATACTTTCACTTGTGAAAAACTATGCGTCTAAGTTAATCACTGAGATTACACAAATGTTGTAACGTTGATAAAGGAATGTACTTTCCAAATTAGGTTGACATTTTACTTTAGTCTGTAGTAAACAGTATATGCTACTTGAATAGAAATTTCAAAAACAATACATTTACATATTGTTTACTGTTTATTACTATCATCAGCTTTTAACAAATATATACTGCAATTTTTAGCACTTTTGATGTAAACAGTTATATTATAAATTATTTTATATTTATAAAATAATAACTTAATCAGAAAAATCCTAACTGAATCCTGACCCTATCCTACTTGCATATAAAATGTAACAATAACCTAGGTTCAAGATGATATTGCCTTACCTCTATCTCTTATGTCTTTAATAATTGACGTCATCCAAGTTACACGACATATATCACTCTTTTAGTTTTACAGTGTGAGGTTTGGTCTGTCCACGAACATCTCATGAATAATATTCTTTAATTGAATTGTTTATGTTATTTTAAAATCACTACAATACGAAAGTAAGATCAACAATTTCAGATTAGCTCTTATGGTCGTGGTATAAACATAATATATAAAATAAGCAGCATTAATTAAATTTATTACTTTTTCAGATTAATGTTTATATGTGTTGCGTTGGCCAAATAATAAAACATTATTGCGCTGGCCATTGAGCATGACTCTCTTCATTTAAACAATTTAACTGCGGTAGGGTGGAGTATCTGCATTAAATGTTCATCTGTCTCATTATATCTCGTGTAACAGGGAACTATTTAGCTAAATATATGTGTGGGAATCGGTAGTTTGGTGGTATACAGTTTTATTAAAGTAAAATAAAACACATATTAATGAGATACAATGTGCATACTATAGCAATTAAAATTTCCAGATTTTTGGTAAAATATTTAATAACTACAATAGTTTTTTATGACCAAAATCTATAAATTTTTTTAATAAGCACATATATATAAATCAATTAACAGATTGATAGTCATCGTACCTCAAACGATAATAATATACAGATTAAAAACAGATATAACATTTTGAAATTAAGTTTGTGTTCATATATAAGATAAGCAATTATGTTACACCTCTATTATTAAAATAGAAATAAATGTATTAATTGTTTTGTGCTGTTTGTACAGAAAATCAGAAATACATTAGTTTTTCCATATACCAAGTCGAAGATTGTAAGACTTACATAGTTTAAGTCGTTGTAATTTTATTCATTTAAGTTTCTAAAGTATGTTATTAATGACTTACTATAAACACAATTTCTTTTAACAATTAATAATATATATTCTATCAACAACAAATTTTAATACAATTTTATTATTGTCGGCAAGATTTAACACAATATCTACCAACTAGTGTAAACATTATATCGTGTTTATTGTATGCTTTATCAAATGGGACTTAACATAATATCTACAAGATCTAACATTATCTGTGTTTACTGGATTCAACAAAATCTCTAAAAATAATGTATGTAAACATTTTTCAACACAACAAAGAGTTTTCAACAAAACTTAACAAAACAAATCAACAACTTTAATTTCATTTTCTTTTTTAAACTATTTTCAGTTGAAGTGCGTAATTAAAACTTCTGAGAGAAATGCAATAAATAATTTTACTATAAAGAGCCAAGCATATATGGGTCCTAACCACAAACCATTGTTACATACTATTTAAGACAATATTTTCTTCAATTAGAATATATTTCTTAATACAGAAATCAACCTAAATTATTTTAATAACTGTCATTTATTATTCTTTATCTTTTATTAAGTTCTGTGTTGAGACGTCATAATAGAACCTCTAAAGCAAAATCATGACTTGGACCTACTGGGTGCTGAACAAAATAAAGGTGTACTACTGGCAGATGAGTTTTTTAAAAGAAAAACTGCATTAATGCTTGTATTAATATTCACATTTTAAAAAAGAGAAATATTACTGTCTAATTAAACATTCTTGTAGTTTATTGAATTACTGATTGGTTTAGTTATGTTCTCATTATTTATTCTTATAATTTGTCTGTCCATATTAAACAATATACAGGGTGACAATTAAGTCTTCAGACGGTTTAATATTTCGTATATAAGGACAATTTTAAGGTAGATGTGATTGATGTACCTACTCTTTGTACAAATACTAATTACTTAAAATTTAAAAAAAATTATCCGCCATCTTGGATTAGCCATTTTGAATGTAACTTTGTTTTTTTTTAAATAGGAAGGTGGTCATGTGATACATCATTTCGATGTAGAATTTCAAGAAAAACCTAACGGTGAAATTTGCACATCTTTTTGGATTCAGAATTAAATAAGATTTTAAATGATGTGCCACACAACGATATTTGGTTAAACGACTCGAAATTAATTATAAAAAAATGAAAATGGCTGTAACTCAAAAATGTTTAAATACTCCCAAATATCGTTGTGTGGCACATCATTTGAAAGCTTATTTAATTCTAAGTCTAAAAAGGATAATAATTAATATTAAAACAAAAATAGTACAGCAAAATGGGGCAAAATCTGAAAACACGATTTCATTGTTTTTTGCCGCCATTTTTAAACGGTTAAAGATATGGATGTGAAAATTTCACCGTTGGTTTTTTCTTGAAATTCTACATCGAAATGATGTATCACATAACCACCTTCTTATTGACCGAGCGCAAGCGAGGTCTCCGTTTTAACTCGACCGTTCGGCGTTTCGTCTGTGTGTCTGTGTGTCTGTATGTCTGTGTGTGTGTGTGTGTCTGTCTCACGATTACGGCCAAACGCCATGACCGATTTTGATGATTTTTTGCATGAATGTTCCTTATTCCTAGGCCGAGCCATGTATATATATGGTTTTTTCCATTTTTCATTTTTAAAACCTTAAATAAAATAAAAATGGCGGCCGGATCGTTACATATATTGAATCTCAATGTTCCTATGGAATCATTACAAATCCAACAACCGGAAGTACGTTTTTTTGACCGGAAGTAACTATTTTTTGAGAGTTTTACTACGAGAATGAATTTTTTTAGAGTTTTTTTCTAAAAAATATAAATGTAGGATGTTATTCTGCACATTTTGTTTTTTACGTGACCTTATAGCTCGCTTGGTTCCCAAAATCGACCAAAACGTAAAATACCATAAAAGTACCCGGATCGAGGCCAAGTGATGCAAACTCGCCAGGCCACTAGGCGAAAAACAAATTCTAATAATATATTGCGTACACACAGACAGCTGTTCAACGCCTTCGTGAGTAGACCTATTTCCCAAATTGTTGGTTGAAATCCTAAAACATAGGCATTACAACGAACCCCACGTTGGCTGCTCCAATTATACAACGGAACACCTTTTGACGTTGTTCTGCCCCACGTTCGGGAGCCAATTAAACAATGAACAATCGCGTGCTGACGTTCTTTTGTTGTATAATAAGTTACAACACCTACTGGAAGCCTTTAGCCAAAATTTTATCTTTAGCTTAGGTGATGCAACTGGGTGTCTGATACCTATTTCTATAAGTATTTCGACTGACTCTAACACTTTAAAATAGCTTCCAGAAATTAATAAGTTTACTAGCTCTGAATTTAATTTACGAGAACTCTTGATTATTTTTGATCTCAGGGAAGTGAGAACAGTGGAACAGCCCTTATAACTTACCTTATTTGTGCTTTGATTATTTCTACAGCTAAACACATTTATTTGACTATTTCTAATAAAGGAAAATCTCATGAATGGATAACCATATAACAGGTAATTGATTACTCTCAGTATTTCAGTATAAAAATCAATAATTAATTTATTCAAAATTCAAAATCAAAACCTTTTCAAAATTAAACATAAACAACTCGCTTTTCTCACCATCTGCTTGTACATATATTTTCTATTCAATATTAATGTTAAACCTATAATTCTAATTTCTAATAGGCTTGGCAGACAGTCTAATTTTATAATCAATTTAATTTTAAATTATTTGAATTTAATTTATTTACATTTAACTTTAGGGAATATCGAATTTACATTTATTTAATTTATGATTTGAATTTAATTTGACACTAACCTATCTCAACCAGTACTTTAAATATTTTTATTGAATTTACTCAGGCAATTAATTAAAATGGGGGACAACGTATTCTCGTTTACACAGACCTTAATTCAGCGTTTTTCACCTCCGGTTTTCCGTGATGGATGCCGCTATGTTGATGGGCTGGTGCTGGAGCTGATATGATGCTGTGTCTGGTAGCCTGGATTTTCTGATTTAAAGTTGTTGGGTTGATATGATGGCTATAGATGTACTTGAAGAGCAGATCTGGTAGAATCTAGTAGAGTTACAGTTGATCCTATTTCTTCCTTGGTTCGTGAGAAGTGAAGTTCCGTTTAGAAGATCATGTCCTGAAGGATTGCCTATGTCGTCTCAGTATCGCCAAATAGAGTTATTTTTGCATTAACTCATTTGGATAGGCCGTAGAGTTGCTCCTGAAGAACTACTTCTTACTTGTAGTTTATATTTAAAAGTTATTTAAGTTTAACGAAGAAAAAATATTTGCTGCAGAGTGACGTGAAGTCTACATTCGTAACAATTTGAATCTCGAGTGAGTTTTCGAGCGAGTCCGAGAGAGTCAGCGATTCCGAGAGAGTAAGCCAGAGTAAGCCCGTGGATTTTTCGCGTTCAATCCTTTATACACTTCGTGACGTCATTTCTTACATGCCCTTTCCCTCATTTTTTCATTAAGCCAATTTTTCTTTTGTATAAACTTTTTTGGTCTTGAAATGTGTCTAAATTCGCCCTGGTTAATTTTATATAATTTTCTTCTTTTCTTTTCCTTCCATTTTCCTGGAAAACACCAATTTCTCTGGTTAATCCGGTTGCTCGTTGACGCCCCTTTCTGTAATCGCGACTTCATCCCTTCCACTTTGGCCATTGCATCTTACTTGTTTTTGATTTCCCGCTGTATCTTTTTTTCCTTTTAAGTTTTCCTTAATTTTCTTTTTGCACATTTTCCAGATTGTTCTTGGCTATCCGTACGTTTTTGAATCGTGTCTGTACTGTGATTTTTACGCGTGCGCGGCACGTTTACAATTTTCCGCGACTTCCGCGACTGTCTTTCGCGTTCAATGTCTTTTTTGTTCGTTTTTTTACACAGAACTATTCATTCTTTAATAACTCTTGTGAGTGAAAACCTTTGATTTTAATTATTTCTCCCTTTTTAGGGTGTGTGAAATTTGACACTTAAGCTAACTTTTTTATTTTCAATAATTTGACTTTTTCTTATTTAACCTTTTGTTTTTGTCTACTTATGTAGATTCCAAAAATGTCTGACTTTTTCAGTTTCGAGTTAAATTGAACTTTTCCCTTAACTTTAACCCCTGTTTACTTTGGTAGTGTTACCTTTTATGATTTGAAATTCACACGGCCGTAACTCACGCGTTTAGCGCTACGTATTAAACCATGAAAATCACAAATGCATAAAATTCCTGGATTCCTTTATTCCCCTAAAACTCAGCTACTTTCAGGCTAAGTCAGATTTCCTTTCTTGACGTGTCCTAGATCAAGGTTCATCTTGGGAGATAAGCCTTGCTCTGATTTAACTTGTATTTTAGACTAACAATTGACACTCACCGAAGTCCGGCCTTGAAAACATCGAATTTTATAATTTAATATAAAAACCGATTTTCCCGCCTTACAACGGCTAATATCCGTTGTAGCATATAAACTTAATTTTGGAAATTTGCTCAACTCACGTCAGTGGTCCAGCTGCGTGGTCGAATTATTTAAGTTCTTTGAACAAGAGAGAAACACAATATCTTTACCAAAACTATTTGTCTGAATTTGTTGTCCTCTTTATCTCATTGACTTTTGTTTATAATTGATTCTTTTATATATTTGCAAATAAGATTTTAGGGCTGTATGCCGAGTCATCTTTTTTTGCTAAACTATCTTTTTTCTTTTAGATTTTCGTACCTATTTTTCCAGATACTTTTTTACATGCGTATCCGTAAGTAATGGATTGTAACTTTGTTGCTGCCTTATTTTTTAAATTTTATTCTTGGTGACTATTTTGTGAATGACATTACGTCTTCTGATGAAGCAAATATCACATCTATAACTATTGCGTGGACCTTATTTAATTCATTCATTTGACTACCTGAGTGTGACTGATTGTAATCATTAAAATGGGATAATTTGGCTGGTTTACACCGTGTGTTTTCCTTCAGTGGCTTTTACATTGAAGTTATTAAATTGCTTTGACTACGAGTAGATGGCGTTGATGCGGCAGCTCCAATGTTTGGTAGGTTTGGTAGGTTTTTGACGAACGCTTCATAAAGTCTGCCTCTGTATATATATGTTTATTAAATGGATCGATAAACGTTACCTTAAAGATCGCGAATTTGTTTGCGAACTAATAGTTGCTATTGGTAACACAATTGTTGAAGGAACCCTAGATTCTCCAGTCCAACGGTTGGAGTTTATGACTAAATTGGGCTGTAAAGGACAAGAGTGTAATAATATAATATATAAATGCCTAAAAGATGACAAGAAATGTGATATGACTGTCCATACTAGGGATGGCCAATTTTGTGACTACCTTTTAAAACGAGCAAAGTAATCACAATATTTTATGTATTAAAAAAAAACTCATTCACATTATCCATCTAGATTAATAAGCATCTCCATTACATTCCAACTGGCCCGTCTCTGACAAAGTGGAGTTAAATTTCAAACTAGGGGAAAAAATGCTCCTTTGTGTTTCATATTGTGGTACCAGCCAAAACCATATTGGCCATTTCAGCCGATGTAACGTAGCTTATTTGCAGGAATCCACATCATGCTAATACTTTACCTTTTTTCTAGACTGTTTCATAGATGTACCAGTTATCGGCAGCTGAAATCCGACCGTTTAAAAACGCAATCAAAACTACTAAAGAATAACTTAACGTTGTGTGTGTTAAAACTAGTGCAGCGAGATAAAATTGTTGCTTGAGGTACTGGAGGGTATTGAGGGTTTAGGATAGTGCTTCATGAATCCAGTGAACCAATCTTGTCTGGCCATTTTCAACTTATTTCCAAGACTGAGGCATATATCGTTTACATGTGAGAGCACAAGTTAATAGCAAATCCCCTTTCTTTTTTCAAACCAAAGTAGATGATACTCATTTTCATCAATACGACCACAGAATGTTCTGTTGGTCTGTTTTGAACTCATCAGATCAACCTTAAAAGATTAGTTGTTTTAAACATATTAGATGCACCAGAAATGCATTCTTTTTATCAAATGATTTTAGGATAAGTGATAAGTCAGTTATAAGTATGAGTAGAACTTGAAAGACAAAACTAAATCTGTAAAAAGGAATAATATAAATATATCTAAAAGATAGAGAGGAAATTAAACTTTATAAAAAAACTTTCGTTTTAGCCATGTACAATAAAAAACGCATAATAAGACATACAATAATATTGTATATAATAAATATACAATAATAAGCATGATCTATTATCAGCAATTATGTTTACTTATTGAATAAATTTACAAAACATATTAATTTTGTGAGCATCATTTGTGTAGTTTCAACATTTTTATGTTTGCCTCCATTTGAAGACAATTTTATCAAACATTTCTTTTTTATTGATTGTTTCATTCAGTTTATTTTAAATTTGTATTGGAACTTATTTTTTAAATTAATTTATTATCAATTTAAATTAACAAAACCGATTGATCCCTACATAAAGGACAATTTATTTCCTGTTACGAATAGTATTGAAGTAATACCAATATGTACCAATAACCAGTATACCAAAAGTATATAGTATGTGCCATATGACTGTGTGTGTTGGCTGTACCGTATTTGTGCTTTCAAAGCAAAGTAATCTTAATTTTAAACTTATGGAGATGTGGTCCATGGATTTGATGCATTTTGTGGGAAATTAATTATATTATTGTAGTGTATGTATTTTATCGAATGTACATTATTTTATTGGACGTAATATTCTTGTAAAAGAATATGTTATTTGTATGTTTCTGTGTTATTACTTTATATTTGTATAAAATGATATGCATAACGATTATTTTAGTTTTATAGTTTACATTTATTGATAAAGTTATAATTAATTGTTAGTAATTTATAAACAATTATATATTACAATTATTTAAATAAATATAGTCAATATTAAAGTAATTGACAATTACTTACTTGTTTTTATAAACAGACGTAAGTAAATACAAACTCCGCAGAGAAATTCATGTTTTTAGCGCCTATATGTATGCAAATAATTCATCTAGTAATCTTTTCCGGATGTATATATTTTATACCCGAATTCAAACTCTCGTCGAGTGAGTGCAGACGTAACTAAACAAATTTAATTATATTCCTCACTATTTACATTCCAACGTTATTATGGAGAGATATTTATTCCCAGATGTCCTAGCAGCCATTTAGGCGCCAGTATTTGTCATCGTTAACAGTCTAAGTAGAGCAGGCGTGAGGTGTCCAAGCTTAATGATCCACACTTTGAACTAACATAAAAAGTCTAATCATTTCACAAAATACAGTTTTAAACACAATATATAAATGTAAACAGTTTGATTACAGTCTATTATTGTACTATTTCTTTCAGATATTAAATATTTAAACCATTAAAAATAAAGTCATACTAATATCCAAATGTATATAACTAAAACAATTTCTGGGAAACGTGTTTCTGTACACGTATTACACGTAATTATAAAGCAGTAGTCATTTTTACATGATCGTCTAAAACTGACGATTGTTTAGTTTTCCAAACCAGTAAAGCAGGGCTTAGTAACTACCTAGCTGTTAGTAAATAGATTCATATGAATTTGAAGGGAACACTGCGATTGGTTTAGGTACTAATTTATTAAATGATTTATAAGACAATTTAGGACTTTTAGTAAGTAACTACAAATAAATAAAAACAATAAATACAGATAATAGTACAATTTTAACTAAGAACGACTAAAACCTATTCATTTATAAATGTCGCAATCAAGTACATTTAAAAAAAAATGACGAATTCAGTTTGTGGTATTTATTTTAGTAAAATATACAAGGTTTATTAAGGGCACTCTGGAACGGAAAATATAAATTTTTTGACATTTTGGGTTTTTATTGATTCTAATTCCTTGTTATATTACCTTTAAAATTATGTATAATACATATAGGTTACAGTTATATTTCATTTTGAAAAATTTGATTATATAAGGTGATGTACGCTACATAGGAATTAAAAAATCGAGTTCTGTCACAACATCACTAAGTTTACACCGTTATAATATACAATGCTTCTACTCATTTCTGAGAGATATTTCACTTTCAGGTTGGCTAACCTGTCTATTACAAGCCATTGTAATATTGAGCTCAGCTGTCTGCTCTGAACAATATTATTGTTTACATTACTTTACACGTTTAGTGAAAAGTGAAGTGAATTGTGTATCAGATTCACTTGTCTATCAGATGGGAAACCGCTTTCCGGAAAAAACCGTCTAACTGACTTGGCAATTCAAAAGATTCAATTGTTTTATGGATTATCAATAAGAAGGAATACAAAAAGTGACAAAGACATGCAGCAAGCTGTATGGGCTACCTACTTCCATATTCAGTCTAACAACGATAACCCGAGTCTATGAAGCAGAGAAGGCTATGAGTGAACTCGAAAAGAAAATAAGAATTAAGAGAACAATGGCTAAAAGAAACCTGGAAGACCAAGACCCAGACAACCCGCCATTAAAACAGGTGTGATTGTAATTAAAAAACTTTATATCTTATTTTGTTAATATTTTATTTTTCACTACACATATCTCAGAAACCGCTTAATATATCTTGTTGAAATTTTTACTGTGGTTTTATAACTACCAAACAAAGTTCCTAACACAAGGATTTATAAATATGTTATATAGTTACTAAATAAAAAAATATTTTCTGTAAGAATTTTGAATTTTTTTAATAAAAAAAAGAATTTAAAAAAAAAAAATTAGAACAATATCTCAAATAGAAAAAAAGTTATGTGTATTATAGCTAGCATTGAGTTTAAATAGAGTCCGGAGTGCCCTTAAGTAAGTAAAAACTAGGTTTCTTTACGAGTTAATAACAACAGCTGCAGTAGTAATTAAGTTTTACGACTTTCATTAAAGCTTGTTATGTTCTCAGTCTTCTAATTTACAAAGCCAAAATTGTTTTAACATTAAATATTATTACTTACCGCAGCATAATACGGAAATTGTAGATTATTATTCCATGCTCCAGATCCAGGAATTGTTCATGGTTTTGGAAAACTTTATGAGAGTAGAAATAATGGATTACTATTATTAAATTTAAAAAATACTAATAATGATTTGCGTGTTTTTATAGTGGTGTTTTTTTTTTTCTTTAAGAGGTAGGTTTGCTTAGAAATTATTATTTGTTAAGTCCCATTCAAGTTGATCTATGGTTTTATACTTTTCTATTTTATTTTTATTTATTTAAATCTATTTTAAATTTTGTCTGAAAAGTAAAACTTATAAACATATTAATATAACATTGTAGTCTAGATAAACTTACTGTAAAAAAAAACTAGGCTTGTCGAATTTGATCAGAATTAGAGCAGGATTAATATAAAGTTCAAAAAATATAAATATTTTATTCCTTTTGAAATTTACTTTTCTTGTTTAGTAATTTCGTTCTACATCAACAAGCTATTACATTTAATTAGTAATGCAACCTAGCAATATCGAAATAGTAAACTTTGATCGATTTATTATTCTCCTATTCTTTTGAAATAAATTATTTCCTTATAATTTATACCAATATAAATGTAAGTTCACCACGAGACTATTTAGTCTTCTTTATTCAAGTTCGTATTAAATTAAAATATATTAATTAAATTTCGCTGCTATTAAAATTTTACTTAACATAAAGCGATAACGTTTTATTGTTGAATAAATAAAGTTCATTAATTAAGTATTTAAAATGCCATTAAAGTGTTGTATCTCAAAATTAAAGAAACAACTTCCTGTTGTTCCTCAGGCGTAGTAAGATATCTTATTAAACTGGCTTTGTGATAAAATAGCTAACTCCCCAAAGAATGTTCCTTTGACGTTTCATTCTTTAAGAGGCAGTAACATTTTTAATTCAATAATGCTCTGACTTATTGCGGTACCGGTATGTAGAGTTTAAAATGGTTATTTTTTTTTGGTTTGTAATATTTCTAACCCTTAAATTTATAAGTGTTGATTGTTGTTTGGTACGAAATGAGCTTGATGCTTTTGTCATAAATTATATTCTACTCTAGCTAGAAGGTTAATGATATTGTTTAAAAAACGTTATTAATACCTGTAGCTAATATTGATTTAAACGTCTACAGTTTGTATAATAGTTTTTTTTTAAATTTATTGCATTATTATTTGTATTTATACTATATTAATTTGTAGTATATATTAATATAATCAATTTAAACCACGTAATGTATTTTGTTAGTTTTTTTTTTAATACAATTGTATTGATAATGTACTATGAATGATTTTATGTATAATATTAACTTATATTCGTAAAAAGATTGTGGCCTTAGAACAAAGACATGGTTCGACCACCTTCGAAAGAAAAATGTCATGAAAATTTACAGAGCTGTGAAAGTCAATGGTATCTGGGGAAGTAGAAACACTCACATTTAAACACAAGACATGGATGAGACTTGTTATTGTTGCACATTCAACAGAAGGATTAATACAAGGCTAGATTGTTCAAGAACAGCTGACAAATTTGAATTAAGTTAGAGTGATAGATTTTGCAGACACAATAGAAGAAATTGGAGATAATTTAAATATGATCAGGTCAGATAAAAGAATATTCTAAAAAGCGCAAACCCCGTTTTTTTGTTGTAGAGTCACATATAATGGTGATTTTTCTTATTAATCTAGTTGTAAAAGTTTTTTTTATGATTTATGATACTATTTTTGAGAATAAAACCCTTGCTATATCCATGACTTCAATTTAAATTACGTTTTCCCAGTTAGTAAGTCTCCATAAATAATTTGCTTCTATATTAAAATAAATTGAAGTAATATATTAGTGTAACTAACTACTGTAACTAAGTAAGGAAATACAGTAAAATTAAATTTTAAAAAATTTAATTTTATCTTACAGCAATTAATAGACACTTTTAAGTAAACAAATAGATGTTGATAATGTGTTTGAGAGATGTTTATGTTTTGTGTGCCTTCTAAATTTACCGTTTTTAAAGTAGTTCCAATAACTCATAATTAATTTTAAAATATAAATCAATATGAGTAAATTAATGATATCACTACATTACAATAATAAAAGAAATTTTAAAACGTAATTTACTTTAAAATGAAATGTTTTCCACTAAAAACCGAATGACAAATAGGTAAACATGATAAAGTTTTAGTTATGTTGTGAGAATTTACTATTTTTTATTCTAATCTACTAGAAATATACTACTAGAATTATAATCTAATAAATAGAAATGCATTATTTAAAATGGAATGGCTACTGCTATTATTATTTCGTTAACAAGTAAATTTTGATCAAAATATTACATAGCTATATTGGTATTTAATGTTAACATATGTTTTGAAAATATATTATGTCAAAGCAAATTAAACAGATTAATATTACTTTTCTTTGTATGTTTTACATTATTGTGTACATTATTTACGAGAAAGTAAAACAACCACGCAATCGTAACTGTAAATCATTGTATTCATAAAACAGTTATAAAAAAGTTAATAATCTGTCAAATACTTACTATTTTTATGTTTTAAAAATACCTAATTGCACGAATACAGCTCCAAACCTTAAGCCAGTTTCCGAAAGCCTTGTTGATTTGTCATAAAAACACTGTTTAAGCTAACTTTACTAGTTTATGCAGGGTATTTTAATTTGAAAATACTTTGTGTTGATTAATATGCATGGAGTGAAGTAGTGTCATATAACTTTCCACAACTACCTTGATTTTATGTCATAAATTATTCTGGTTTTAATTAGTTATTTTCCTTAACTAGTGTCGCTTATAATTTTGTTCCTCACCTAAGTAACTAATTGGTGGCGCATTTTCAAATGCATCTTCTAATGCAAGTACTTTGAAATTACTACAATAAATTGGTATAATTAAAAATAAAATAAATAGAAATTAATAAAATTGGTTTGAAATGCAAAAATCTTTAAATGTCTGATTTACTCTACAACAGTTACCATTAATTGGATGCAATTTGGTTCTCATAGGGATTTCGTAGTCGGTTTAGGATATGATGCAAGAACTGAAACAATGTGAATTTGAAATTGAAATCAGTTTTGGGACAGGAAAGACAACACAGCGGAATACCACTGGTACTACTACTTAGGTCGACGTGGGACGATTTTAGAATTTTCGTTAAAAGTATTTTTTAAATTGGTTTTAAGGTTCAAAACTCTGTATTTATGCCTAAAGCTAAACTACTGCGTCGCCCAAAGATATAATCCTATTCCATTAAATGTTAAAACTAATAAATTTTATTTTAAATGTTTTATTACGTTCTTTATTACAGTCATGTATAATCTCGTGGCCAAACGTGTTTCATACGATACGACCACACACACACACACACACACACACACCAACACTCACACACACATATTAAAGTTTCACAACACACTGAGTATGTACATATTGAGAACAAAGATAAGGATGAATGTAAGAAATCAACTTTAAATTTGGATTATATCTATTTCCAACTGTGAACAAACACTTGATTGAACAACATGCAGTTATTGTTAAGTACAAATTGTTTAAACCTATTGAATTTAAGTTTATAAATAATGTTGGGTAATTGAAATCCATCATATTGCTTTCACAAACAACAGACCTACTTACTATTACTCAAGATGAAAATTTTGTCTCTCTTAAAATGATTTAGTTTTACCAATGTGAGAGTTTGCACGCTTGAAGTAAACTAGTAACTTGACCATAGTTAGTAAATTTATGACAAAAAATCTATTTAGTTTATATTAAATTTTTTCATTCTGAAAAGTAATTTTAATTTGTCACTTAAAAAAAATTTCTTTCCGGGATAATATAGGAAACAAAGTGAGTACACTTAATATATGAATAATATATGAATGTGAGTACGAGGCAGTTAAGTTGAATCGCATTATTTTGATTTGTTACGTGATTTCACATTTTAGCTTATTATACGTACTAGATATTAGAAAATAAATTTACAAAATTCATGTCTTGTTGAAATAGTATTGGGTTGTATTATTTATAATATAACAGCTAGAGAAGGGGCGATATAGGCAATATGACAACTTTATTTATGTCTCCCTAATTTTATAATAATTATAAACCCTCTCCCCAGTACAAATTGTACAGATTCAGTAACAACCAAACACAATTGTTATAACTACTCCTAAATGGTGCTGGTAAAGTCGTTTTTACTTGTACATGTAATATTTTGTAGAGGTAGTAAAATATCTAAAGCGTTGTTCATTAATATTTTTTTTCAAGCCAAGCATTAACCGAGTGGACACGTTTGTATCTTTCTAAACGGTGTCCCTTAATCCTAGAATGTTATTATAATAACAACAACCTTACGCTTTACAATCATTTAACATCCCACAGCAGGTTTTTTGTAAGCTGAGATAACTCAAAACTTCCAGGCCACAACTCTGTTTGCTAGGGTATAACAAAGAATAATTTTTTATTTATTATTTAAACAAATAGATTACCTATATTTTCTATGGTGTTTTAAATTATTTACTTTAGACTTTACAATACATATAACTCTCTTTATTTAAACAAAATATTTACAAATATACCAAAAGAGAACCATTACTATTTCAGCTTGCCTTAGAATTAAAATTTAAATTATTTGTTTAACTAAACAGCCAATGTCAAGTTACCTGCCTAACGTAATATTAACACTGATATGTAACAGAAAACATAATTGTTTGTGATAGGTTTATATTAAATAATACAACATACATTTATCGGCGGCAGGTATTTTATAAATCCAGCGTGGAATGTGACAAGATTTGTTTTACTTACTTTAAATTCCTTTCTGTCGTCACGGTTTTATTTAAAAAAGAATCCATTTCATTTACTTCAAACCCTCTTAAAGTAAGATAAATTGTATAGGCACAAATACATTTTAACCTGTGTAAATTTTGTTAGAATTAGAGATGGGGAAAACGTACAGGTTTTTTTTTGTATTTTGATTAATCGTTACAGTTATTTTTTTGTCATAATTAAAACCGGTTTAAAAAAAATATTCAATAACCGGGCAAAAAAAACCGACAGTATTATATATCCTATTTTACGAGTCTATAAATATATTTAACACGATTGGCTTGCGTTGCAATAGTTCTGCACTAGTGAAATCGTGGAATAGCTGCAATTACATCACTTTTGTTGGCTTATTTTTCTCAAATCCAAATTTCCGTTCTAAGTACTAACTACTATCAAGATGGCATTGACACTGTCTTTGTGTTATGAAGTATTTCCTCAAATCAGGCACAATTTTAGTTTTGTTGAACCTATGTGTATTGTGTTAGAATCATGTTTATTGCCCAGCAAAGCCGAGCGTCCAAAAATTATGTTACCTGATATAAGCAACTGTGATAAATTAGTACTTTACAGTGAGTTATTTAACTTAAAAAACGTATACGTTCTATCTGTGAGAGGTTTGGTGTATTGAGTTACGTCTATAGTTTTTCATCCGCACGTGCATCATACACGAGACTAGAGGTGTTTTATACGAGACTAAATGTTTTAGGAAAATTTGGTGCTATTAACTAATAGTTTAAAAAATGTTGTGTATATTATCACCGAGCGGTCCTAAAGTAGAGGCCATTGAATTGTTTGAAGTTAAATTACAAAAGAACCATGTTTTTAAAAAGGGTTACCTGTTTTAATAATATGTATGATGGGGTTATGATTTTAGGCAAAAAATTGTCTGTAAGAGTCATATTTTGTGGAAAAAATCAATTTAATTAAATAAACAATTATAGTGAATTTTGCAAGACATTTACAAGTATAAAAACAATATTATAATCATTGATAATGACCATGTAGAGCCAATATATGCAAGAAACCTAAGGATGCGATGAAATAAAACAGTACAACAGATTCCAATATATATAGGTCCACAGGGTGGCCGACGAGTAAGTGTCACTCGACTAAGATATCAAACGACAATAGATTGTAAACCTATTTGTAGCAAGAGGCTGCTGTTACTGCATCACTTTTCAGAAGCACATAATCCATAAGTTCAATTTCAAAATTTTTTTTATGTTTTACTTATTAAAATTGCATTTAATATAAATAAAGGAAAATAATAAACTATGGAAACTTTGTCAAAAATGTTTAGCAGAATGTAAAAAAAAAAACATAAAATTTGATAATATAGGTAAACATTTTTTTCAACCCACTAAATAGAACGAAATGGAGAAGGTCAAATATCTAATAAAAAGCTAAACAATATAATTACTATTTAGTACCATTGTTTGCTATTTATAAGTATTAATAGAATTACAACTGTAACGTAAAAAAAAGAAAAAGAAAAATTTATTATAAATCATATTGTTCCTTGAGTTAAAAGAAAAGTAAAACGTCATATTATAACCTTGGGTATATTTTGGTTCATTTACCGTGTGTCTGTCTGTATGTAATTTTTACTTTAAAAATAATATTAAGAAATCTTCTAAAGTAATTAAAACTACATTTTGGTTGAATGTTATCTTTGCTAGGCCTAGGTTGAAAACATATTTGAGCCATTATGTTTGTCTGTGTCAAAATGGCGAAAACTTATTCAATTCTAGTGTATGTTTCAAATCCTACATTAGTAATTTATGCCATTATTGTCACTTTACCGTGTAGCAAAAAGTATAAACAATGGCCTTGCACTGGTGGATGAAAATGCTCATAATTCAATTAAGTTCTAAAGCATTTTAACTAATAAGATATTGGATTTTTCATAACAATTAAAATAAAACATTGTTCTTATAAATATTGTGTAAAGTAGGTAGTTTTTTTTTTGTTACCGTATATAATACTAAGTTGAAAAATATACATGGCCTCCATTCAGATCAGAAAGGGCCGATGATAATGGTTTTTTTCCATCTTAGATCCTAGCAAAGATAAAACTCAATTACAATTTGCTAGGGACAGCTTAAGAACCAAATTTTAATTTAAATCACCATTTTTTTTAAAATAAGTGATCATAAACCCTATAAAAGCGAGTGTACTGCGACGGGCAAAAACCCGACACAAATGGACTAATTACCAAAAGTAATTAGGCCTAAAATAAAAGGTTGTAAATAGAAGCCAGAAGGCCTAAATATGCAAAATTAGGATAAGTAATACATAAAATAACACATTGTAAGTAATTGTAAAGGAAAAAATATATGTAAAGTGAAATGAAGTAATTTAAAATAATTATATTGTAAATTGAAGGCCTAGTCAATGTTAAACGCAATAGAAGCAAGGCTCAGTGAATTATTCTAAGAGAAACCGACAGGATAATTCATGTCGAGTTTTGTCCAGTACTTCAAATCAATGTACTGTTGCTCCATAAGACACCATGTTAATTTTTTAAGATAAAAAAATAGTAAATTCTTTTTAATGAAATGAATAGAGGAGAAGAAGCCAATACGAATCTAATTAACAGAATTGTTTTAATAAAAATAATTAAGAAGTTATAAAGCAAAGACTTAGGTGAAAAATGCTAAAAATAACAAATTAAAATAATTCAAAGGCCTAAATTGGGGATGAATTATAGAATAATAAATCAATAATAATTAACAAAAAATAAATTAACATAATTAAATATTTTTGGAAGAAAAGGCTCAAAAATAGATAAAATAAAATAACCAATTAAGTAAAGGTATATAGAAGTAAATATATATGAAATAATATGTAATAAATATGTGAATGTAAAATACCATGTGAGAAGGGGGCATAAACCAAAAAGGGGGGTCGCCAAATCCAAAATTCGACGATTCACACAAAACAGGTCACAGAACCGTGCCCAAAGTGAAGAAAGAAAAAAGCAGAACAGTTTTGGAAGTTTGGGAACCAGGAGAAGAGAATAGAACCAAGAAAATTCCAATTTAGACTGATTTGGAAAAAGTAAACTTCAAATTTAATAGAAAACTAACGAAGACGATAACTGAGGAACCAGGAACCCTAGAACAACAACTCAAAGGAGGAAGGAATCAGGAGATGGTCAAGAATCCAATGAGCCAAAGAAATCCAAAATCGGACCAGGGGTTACGAAGTTAAAGCACTTCGAAAGAATTAAATACAAAAAGTATAAAATTCCTGTACAGACCAGAATGGCTTGAGTAAACACAGCGAAGGGAGGCTGAAGATATGACGTCATTCTTCCACCACCGAGGCCAATACAATTACTTTTTGCTCTGCAAAGGAAATAAACAATTATCGACGAAATCAAAGTGAATTAATGAAAAAAAAGTCGTGGGACCTAATTTAAATAATTAAAGGAAAATTCTACAATGTAGAAACCCAGATAAAACACAGAAAAACAGAAAAACAAAGTTAATCAAAAAAGGCAGTGTAAGTCTCTTGACTCCAAACTAGACAGTACGAGATTGAGGGAAGAAAAAATAATTTTAGTTGCGTTTTGATAGCCACACGAGGACCACGTAAAAGTTTGCAGAAGCAGCAGTAGGTCGGCAAGAATCACCAACTCCGGAACAGATAAGCGGGCCGAAAGAAATCGCTCTACATTAAAGAAAATGAGAAATCCTAGAGGAGAGAAGGCAGGAAGAAAGAAGAGGATCAAGGACTTCATTCCAAGGCGTAAACCACCAAGGAGGAAAGCCGCGATAAATCATACTTATTTGTGAATAGCAAATAACCAAGATATATATTTTAAAGTTAAATAAAATCCATACATAAAGTTTTAAAATTAAATGTAAAAATAATAGTAAATTCAGGGGAAAGTATAAAAGTAAAATCATTCTGGAATATTCCCTATTCTCACAATGGTATAAAAGCGTTTCAAAATAAATGTAAATAGTACCATAGTTATAAATATCAATATTATATTTGTTGGAAAAGTTTAAGCAGATGCGAAAGCAAAAATAATTAGTTTTTTAAAATAAAAAAGTTTTATTTGCACATCTTAATTTCTTTCATTTACAAGTTAAATATAAAATACCACAAATTAGCCAGTGCTTTAAAATTAAGTTAGAATATAAGGTTATATTAATTCTTGTGTGTGACTAAATAACTCTAAACGGCACGGCCCGGAGAAGGAGTCTGACTAGAGCTAGTAAAATAAAATAAAGTGTATTAATTATAAACAACTTTTAAGAATTAGGAAAGTGAGCGTATTTCCTATTCTTGTCCACGTATGCGTGCAAAAATTATTTAAGGGCAAATCGAAAAAAAATAGAGAGGGGAGCACGCTGGTCGAAGACCCGGTGATCCCGAAATTAAGTGTGAGCGGGTGCGGCGTGACAAGTAGCGTCCAAACGTGGGGCGAAGACCCTGCGAGCCCGAAAAATAAGTAGACGAGTGTGCGGCGTGGCAGTACGTACGTGAGTAACATATAATATAACAGCTGATTTCACCCTTCATGTGTAACACTTAAACAAACCCAGTGTAGGATATACTTTGGGGTTATGTTTACAACTTTAATTATTGTAATTTCTTATAAAGTAGATTTTTTTTAATGTGAGTTATAGAACTAATGTATGTTATAATACTTTTTGATATATGCTTTGAGGTATTAAACTGTATGTAAATACAACCTTTTATCATCAAAATATTCGTTTATACAAATTTAAAGAAGAAATAAACTTCGTTCGTTTAACTTCGGACATCTTCCTATAAACATATTCGATTATTAATTTCTTCACTATTATAATAACTTATAAAGCGTTTGATCTATCAATATGAAATCAAAAGTAGTTAAAAGGTAATATTTTTATCTTTCTTTAAATATGCAGGGTGTTACAAAAAGGTTGGGCTGGCTATGCAGATTCAGATTTTACATGCAAAAATAAGTCGAAAATGTAGTATAACCGTTTCTCGATTTCGGCTTAGTTTAGCCGTAATCCGACATTTTGTTTTTGTACAAAAACTCACTGTAACTCTTGAAATAGATAAGATATCGAGTTCAAATTTGGAATAAGCATTTTATATGTTACGATTAACAAGTTTACCAAACACAAAGAATTTATTTTTATAATTTCAAAAATGGCTGCCGTTACAAATTGTTAACTTAGAATATCTTGAAAACCGTTAACTTTACAAAAAATGTACAAGAGACAAAATATTTTCCTTTTTTAACGACAGACAAAATGCTTTTTTTATAGTTTCCGTAGGTCAAAGGATAACCGAGCTATCGACAAAAAACTAAAAACATAATGTCTTGGTAATTGTCTACAACAACCAAAATTAGCCTAACACCATAATTTTTTTAAATTTAAAAATTTGTGTAGTTAGTTTTGTAGCGGGCTCATTTAGAAATTTGATGAGTCTGATCAAAGATATTTTTCCAAAATGTTTATAGCTATAGAGTTATAGTGTATACCAAGTTTCATAAAAATATCTTCAAGGGCTTTTGAGTTATTAATTATAAAAAAAAAAAAAAAATACAAAATGGCGGATTACGGCTAAACTAAGCCGAAATCGAAAAAAAGTTATACTACATTTTCGACTTATTTTTGCATGTAGAATATGAATCTACATAGACAGCCCAACCTTTTTGTAACACTCTGTATAATAACCTATATTATAATACAAAGTTTTAACAAATAGGCCTACAGTTTTATAATCCTTATAATTATTGTACAAATTTACCGAGTTAAAAATCTACGTCAGCATAGTTAGGTAGTCCTACATAAAGTGTGTTGTTTTTAAATAATATTTTGTATAATAAATGATGTATTTCTGATCTGTATCTAATTAATCCGCCTGTGATGTTTCAAGGTGCGGCGGTTTATTTGCCATTAAACGTTTATTCCTCATAGGTTTTAATCTTTATTATTAAACATAACATATAATTTTTTTAACCATTTATATAATTCTGCCATTTTGTAACGTAATTTGAATTTTTAACCTCTGATTTTTCAAATTATTATGTTGATTATGTTAGCATTACCATAAATAATTTATGCTATTAGCTGGATTGTTTACAGATTTGTTGATGCTTTACATAAGCTTATAATTCACGGCTAATAGGTAAATTGCACTCATCTTATTGCATAGCAGAAGCAAGTTCCTTACCTTAATTGAAAAACATGGCAACTGACATATTTTATTTTCTAAAAACAGTAAGTTGCATTATTAGTGTATCACAAGATTATAAATAAATTGTGTAAAAAGACGTTTCACTAATCAATACTCATGGTTGAAATGCCATCGGTCGGGTTAAGTGATGAGTAATTGAAAGTAAATGCAAAACTTTACATACAAAGTTCATAATTTGAAGAGTACATGCTGACTCTATTTAAATAGTTTCGAATTCGGAAAACTTCAGAATATAAAATCAAATCAAATAAATTTGCTTGTTAATAAAACATAATACTGACGAAAGTGAAAAATATAATTACGCATTCCGAATACATTTACGTATTTTTATAGTGTTCAAAATACAAGGCACGAAACAAAAAAAACATGCTACTAAAGTGGAGAACCTACTAAAGTAGCACCTTCTAAATGAAACAAGATTTCAATATTATTTCGTAATTTTGCGTTTTGTATAATCTGGTCTGTATTTTGTTTTTATCGTCCAATAGTGTTATATTTTCAAAAATATTTAAGTTCTGCTTAAAAAAAGAACACTAATTTCACTTTTTGAACAATTTAGGACATTTTACACAGATTTTATAACCATTAAAACATGAAAGACAAGTCAAGTTACTTTAGTGTGTAAATTATTTCACCTAAATAAATACACTAATACCGAAAAGTAGGTATACCATTAATTTTAGAAATACTTCGTTTATTCTTTAAATATATTTCAAATAGTTTTATATGCAAATATTAGGAATTTTTTCCATATTTTATGTTCTAAACTTAAGATAGTTACTTACTATTCATATTAGAATCAAGGTTTGTTTTTCGAGAGGAGATATGTAAAACCTGATCCATTATATGATTACACTAGCTGAAAACCTGTGCTTCGCTACAGGGAATTTGTTTTTACATCACCATGATTCGTAATTAATTAATTGTTATAGTTTTTTCTCATTTTAATTCATCTATTATTTCACGAAGTGAATTATAACATGTATTTTCAATTAATTTCGTATTTATTGTTCACTGGCTGCCCGTCAATCGTCCTCTCACGTTATGTGTGCTGAATAAATTAAACCAATAAAAAAATAAAAAATTCAGAGTGAAGAGCGGGTTTTTTTTCAACAGCTAAATCTACAGACTGGTAAGTCACAGTCTTAGCTGGATGTTAGCAGATCACCCAGATACGCCTTTAATATGTGTTTTTATCAGCGTAGGTCAAAAATATTTTCTTAAAATTAATAAGTGCCAAATTTCAGCTAAGGAAAGAATACCAATTAATATTTATTGTTTGTAGGAGTTGTTATTACATTTTCAACCCTTATCAGCACTTAACGTAATGTAAAACTGGTTTATTTTTTATATCTTTTCCTATACTCTAATACGAGCAATATCTGTTTGTACGAGCAATCTCGAGATCCAGCGGAAGGATTTTGCTGAAAGTTTGGGATTAGAGGCTTTTGGGTCTAAAAAATCGATTGGTAAAAACCTCTACCTCAGGAAAACTCGTATTTTTCTAAACAACTCATTTGAAAATTTAAAATTTTTAACATTGGGCTTCTGGAGTTTAAAATCATTACATATGTTTATTGACTATAATAATAACAGTAATCAGCTGTTTCCTATATTATTTCCATTATCAGCTGATTTTAAGCTTAATTTTTTTTTTATTACTAACCTTTAATATAGGTTTTTGTGGAGAACGACATCTGTTGAATTATTTTTATTTCGTATTTGAATATAGGATAATCAGTTCATATAAACATAAGTTCAAAAAATATTCATATCCTAAAAAATATTGTATCCTAAAAAAACAATAAAAATAAAAAAATACCGAGTAATGCTCGGTCGCCCAGGCACTGTATCTTATAAGAAATAAATGCACAAAATTTCAACTCTCTAGCTTTAAGGAAAGAATAAAAATATATATTTATTGTTTTTAGGGGTTGTTGTCACATTTTCACCCCTAGCAGCACGTAACAAAATGTAAAACTCAATTATTTTTTATATGTGTTTTGCAAGAAATAAATGTACACAATTGCAGCTTTAAAGAAAGTAAACAAACAACATTTATTGTTTTAGGGGATGTTTCAACCCTTAAAGGCCAAATATTTTAAAATATTATCATAGTGCGCCTCTAACGCCTATGAGTAATCTGTGTACCAAATATTTTACAATCCTTGACGGTATTAAATTAATATTTGTAATTATATGAGTTGTTACTAAATTTTCACCCCTTAGCAGAACATTTTAAAACTAAAACTGTTTTAAGTTTGTTTATATGTATCTCGTAAGAAATAAATGTAAACATTTTTAGCTTTCTTGCTTTTAGGAAGGTAAAACAAAAAATGTCTATTGTTTTAGGGGGTTTTCAACCCTTACAGGCCAAATATTTTAAAATCCTTTCTTAGTGTACCTCTAGCGCCTATGACAAATACGTGCAACACATTTCACGTTCCTATGCGGTAGGGTTTTTGAAATATATAAGAAACAATATTTTTTGTTTTAGGGGGTTGTTTCAACCTTTACAGATCAAATATTTTGAAATCATTACCGGTACCTAGTGACCCTCTAGCTCCTATGAAAAATGTGTGTACCAAATTTCACGTTCCTAGGAGATAGGGTCTTTGAGATATATAACAAACAGTATTCATTTTTTTAGTGGTTGTTTCAACCTTTACATTCCAAATATTTTAAAATTATTTCTTAGTGCGCCTCTAGTGCCTAAGACAAATATGTGTACCAAATTTCAAGTTCCTATGGGGTATGGTTTTTGAGATACTGTTATCAGTCAGTGAGTGAGTTGGTTTTCGATTATATATATATATATTTGTCTCGTAGCACTATTTGTTGATCTTGTGTCAGTTAACATTAATTGTTGATCATTTTGAAACGCTTATAACTTAAGTTCTAATTATAGTAGAAAGCTAATTTTGACACCATTCAATTCAGAATGAAAAACCGCATATGAAAAGTATCATGTATAGTTATATATAGAAAAAAATTGACTTAATTTTAACAACACATTGTTGATCCCAAAATTACCTTCTTTGTTGATCGAAGTTCGTTTTTGTTGATCTAGCTTATTGATCAACAAAAAACTGTTAAAAAGATGTTTGTGTTTGTATAAAGCGTGTCCCATAAGTAAAGTAACAAACTTCGGGAAATGGTTCTGTAGGTCAAAATAAGGAAAAAAGTATATATAAACACAAACCCGAAAACGCTTCGTTTTCTAGATATCTGCCATTTTGTTTTTTGTACAAAATAATTATTATCTAGAGAACGGTTTGACTGATTGAGTTCAAACTTGGCATGCAGTTTAACCAAACAATTATGTAGCTCAAGAAATATAAGCGATTAAATCCAATCATTATTTTCAAAATGGCGGCTGTTTGAAAATTTTAAACCTAAATTACTCAAAAACCGTATATTTTAACAAAATATTTCAAGGAAACTTTTTTGTAGCCCTTTTGATTTTCTATCGGATAGTGTAACTGTCAAAACAATCGGATGAAGGATAATAGTTCAGTTATGTGTAAATAATTGAGGGCTAAAAAAAAGGTGTCTTGAAATTTTGTTGGTTAAAATGTGCGGTTTTTTAGTAATTTAGGTTTGAAATTTCCAAACAGGTGCCATTTTGAAACTCATTATTGGATTTATTCGTTTATTTTTCTTGAGATACATAATTGTTAGGTTAAACTTTATGCTAAGTTTGAACTCAATCAGTCAAACCGTCCTTTCTCTAGATAAGAATTATTTTGTATAAAAAACGAAATTTCAAATATCTAGAAAACGAAGCTTTTTTGAGCTTGTGTTTATATGAACTTTTCTCCTTATTTTGACCCATAGAACCATTACTCGAAGTTTGACACTTTACTTATGGGACACCTGGATAATAGTTTTCCTTTGTTTTTTTTTTATGCATTGTGCATGTTATCATAAATTGTTGTGTGAAATAATATATTAATAATAACTTTTTAGCACTTTATGTTGCAATTTTCTACAGATACTACTACTAAATATAACACAGAGCAAATAAAACTCTTCCGGAAAACGTGTTATCTTAATAATAGCGGAAACTAGAAACGGGAAGTTTGTTAAGAATGTTCTTTGTTTCATATGAGATGGTGGAGAATTGAAGTTTGATTTAATTAATTTAAAACAGCATTATTTTCC